>PVIJ01009451.1:0-66782 GCA_004024925.1 Scalopus aquaticus
TGCTTTAGTTTTGATAGCTTCTTTGTTTTGTGTCTCTATATTTTACATATGAGTGAAAGCGGCTGGTACTTGTCTTCCTCCTTCTGATTTATGTCACTTAGTATCACCTCCTCCAATTCCGCCCATGTTGTCATGAGTGGCAGGATTTCATCTGATTTTTTTTTTTTTTTTTGGTAGCTGAGAAATAATTCATTGTGTGTCTATATCCAATCATTATCCACTCACCTGTTTTTTGGGCACTCAGGTTGTTTCTGTAGCTTGGCTATTGCAAATAGTGCTGCAGTGAGCAGAGGAGTACACATTTCCCTTTGAGTTAGTGTTTCGGCATTCCTTGGATCAATGCAAGGAGTGGAATTGCTGCTGCAAATGTACTTTCTATCACAGGATCCATGCCAGGACTCAGCATTACTCATAGTGGTCACATGCTCTTGACCTGCTGATGTTTCTGAGTTTTTCCTTGTTGATTATTTTAACAGTTTTGAGGGATACTTCATCAGTATTTTGTATTGTGTTCCTCTGCTTAACACAATTTGAGTTTCTCTGAAACTGTGAACTCATGATAAACAGGATGATGGGTCTTTGGCAGGCACATCATAGAAATGATGTGTTCTTATCACATCAGGGGTCACAAGACACTGCATAATATCATTGACTTTAACTTGGTTGCTTAGAATTGTGGGACCCGTTCTCCATTTTTCTAATGCTACTGATTTTCCCATAATATGCTCTCTCTATATGAATAAAACTCACTTCACCCAGTGAATTAGAGAATTAAATTCCACCTCCCGTAACAGGGCTGTGTGCACATATTATTTGGGGTAAATCTATAAAATTTGTCTTTTTTCACATTATTTCTTTTTTAATCACATTTTTATCAGTAGAGATTTGGACGTACTTATTTTATATTTTGGGTTATAACTTGGTAATATGTTACTTATTTTTTGTTGCTGAAATTCGTATAGATTTGACCATTGGGAACTTACCAGTGTCTCTTTGACCGATCCCTTTTTGTTAACTTTTAAGCACTTACTAACTTCCTTGTACTACAAGATGCTTCAGGTTCATCTTGCATTTACCTTGTCCCAGCCTAGTAGCAGTCATCACTGCAAAGATTCCTACTTCCATTTATTCAAGACTGGTCTTTAGAAACTAAGATCTGAGTGTTACGTGTGCCTTTTGTCACGATAGTTCATTGCTTCTAGATAATATATGCAGACAGAAATAGTACATGTGTGTATACCAGTCTATGCAGACATACTTTAGCTTTTTCTACATCTACCCACATATAGTGTGCATGTGTGTATGTGGGCCACACACCTATGAACCTACATAAGTTTGAACATGTACAGCCATACAGACATGCAGTCATTCATGCATATGTATAAATATATGTTCACATACCCATATGAACATAAATTCCCACTGAACTCTCCAGTTGTAACCCTGTATATAGACTTTATTATAGCCTGGCCCTCTTGCTTATTTGTAGTTTATCTGACAGTGAATAATCTGGATTTAATCCACCACTCATTTACTTATTTGGTCAACCCCAGTACATATGAAAATTAGTTGTAGGTTAACTCAGACCCCATGAATTTACCAGTTACAGTGTTTATGCATTGTTCATTTTGTCTTTAGCTTAAGAGTTAGCATCCCAAGTACCGTTTTCCAATGTTATTTGTGTCTGCTGCTTTTCCTCCTATATCCCTTTCAGTTCTCTTGTGTCATAAACTTGTATAATAGTTCAATTTATTCATCCTAGTCTGCACTCCAACTTGGGATACCTTGACATCCTAGTTCATGATTATTTTCTGTTTTTTTTTTTTTGATAGATGGTTTCATGCCTTTTTTTTTTTTGCATACTTTAAAATGCCCCCTTTGTGTTGTTATGTGTGTTTTCATCCAAATCATGTAGCCGGTAGCCCAATGTCATATGAAACTATTCTGTTATCCTAAAAATCACCATCCGTATCCTCTTGGTATTCAAAGCCTCCATCCAAACCCAATCTCTGTCTACCAGGTAACTGTTTTCCTTTTTCTAAAAGTCAAATGAATGGAATCATGCAGTATACATCTTTTTGGATCTGACCCCCTTTACGTATCGAAAGGCATTTAAAATTAATCCATCTTGTTTTTCTTCATGTTGTACATCCTTGTTAATTTTCAGCAAAGAGTTATTTTAGCTCTTATAACTATTTTTAATTGGGTTTTTAAAATTTGTTTTTTTAATGGTTCTAAACATATTCTGTATATATATTCTTTATGTGATATGCAAACATTTTCTCTAAGGTTGTGACTTGTCTTTTCATTTTTGTAGAAGTACGGTTCAAGGAACAAAGTAACTTTGTTAAATGTTAATAGTCACCACCCATATCACAGGTATTTTTGTTACAGAAATGTGATAATTTACCTTTAGGTCTATGACTAGATTTTAGTTGACTTTTATTTAAGTTATAAGTGTGGTTTGTGTTTTTAACAAATTTTATATTTCCAAAGAACCAACTTTAGATTTTTTCAATCTCTCTTCTTTTTCCTGTTTCCACTTTCATTGTTTTCACCTCTAATTTTATTATTTGATTTCTTTAGGTAGCTTTAGGTTTAATATGAGTTTTTTTCTGTAGCATCCCTTCAGGTTTATATGGTCTCTAGTGCTTTTACCTCAATAATCCAATAATCCATTTTTGTGTCTCACTGGGGCCTCGAGTCCACATCCAGATTCTGGCATGGCCGTTTGTCCCTCTATCTCAGTTTTCTTATAGGTTCACATCCAATCTATAATTTACATTTTGTTTTCAGCTTTCCTCTCTCTCTCTCTCTCTCTCTCTCTCTCTCTCTCCTCTCTCTTTTTCTCTCCCTCTCTCTCTTTTATAAGGATGGGAGTGACATATTTCCAGCTCTTCACTCAGCTGAACAGAAACATGCTCTTGATTTTCAGTATCCTTTTGCACTGTTTTTTTAGTAGTTTCCCCTAGAAGTTTTTCATTCACGATACATAGTAATTGAGAAAAGTGAATTAGAAAATGTTGTTATGAAGGTTTGAAATTAGATGATTTTCTTTGTTATCTAATCTTTAAATCAACACTCCTTGGAAAGTGAGTCAAGCCATCAGCTTCATTACTGGAAAGGAGTGTAAGCATAGAAGGATGGTGGCAATAGAATGAGTTTCCTATCGTCTGTTTTGCAAGGATGAGTTATAAGATCATATACTTTTTTCTGTGTGAAAATCTTCAGCAATTTAAAATGAGTTAATTTTGGGGCCTCCCTGGTGGTGCAACCGCTTAAGCGCAGCACTTTTGAGCTTTTGGCAGCTGCAGTGCGAGTTCGACACCCGCCCGGGGAGATTCCCACGTGGTGCAGCAGACCTCTCCTCTGGCTCCCCTCAGTAGTGTATTTTGGTCCATCTGCCTGTTCTGCTCCCCACTCTTTCTCTTGTGAACCCTCTCACTGCCCCACACCTCTAGCCTGCACCCCAGCTTGTATGTATAAATAAATAAATCTTAAAAAAAATAAAGTGAGTCAGTTTCAATCACAAAAATATTTGCTGATAAACTGACTTGGGTATTTTTTTCTTGAACGGTAGGGTTGTTTCTTTCACCTATTGAAAAGCAAAAGAAACAAGTAAGAAGCTCCTAGTGTAGGGGAAAATTAATGACATTTCTTTGCTTCCAACTTGGGATAATATTCAGTTGTCAATAATCCCTATGTCCAGCTGAAAATTTCAACTTTGTTGCTTTTAAATTATTTTCATTGTGTTTGAACACAAAACACGAATAGATGTGAATGATGCCGTAAGTACCTTATGTTTTATAGCCTTGCAAATGATGCTGACTTGTTTTTCCATTCCACAATAGTTCTCACATTTTTGTTGGCATTTTTACTGGTTTTTTTTTTTTTAACATCATTATCAAATATTGGAACACAGGACATTTATATATACTCTTTCTTTCTGACAGTGACCACCAGTTGTGGAGGAGAAACAGAAAATTCACGAGAACGTGACTATATCCTCAATGCATCAAAGTGTATCTTAGAATTGCCTTTTTTAGAAAATAAAATCTTAGGATATTAGCTAATTGGGTAATTCACACTGCAAAATCAGCTTTGTACATTGATGGATGCTTAGTTATACAAGCATCAGAAATTAAATATCTTAATGTGGGTACAGATAGTGTGAGGAATAAAGATAAAAACAGGGCAGCTGGAGAGAAGGGAACCAAACAAAATCTGAAAAACAAAATGCCTGTGTAGATAAATTCTTTTTTGTCTTGGTTAATCATTACCTCTGGAAGAATTCCATAAGTATTGCTTCCATTTGTCAAATGTGGAAGAAAATTACGGAAGAAAATTCAGTCTCAGTGTTCCTATGTACTAAAACATTTATATATATAAATACACACACTTATAAAATTATATATATATATATATTTCGTATATAAAAAGTTTATTTTCACAAAATATTCTGAAAATGTATTATTTTGGGGTTCTAGAACTTACTTCTTTTAACCTTGTTCTCACAAACTTTCCCGATTGCTTCTCAATGATAACTGAGGTTTAAATATTTTGTATAATTGCCAACATTGCTGGCGAGAAGCATTTATAGCAAACATGTTCACTCCTTCCATTAAAGTTTACTCCACCATGAGCCTGATGTACTATTGATCGGTTTTTACTGTGTTTGCCAAAAATCTTTCTGCTAGAGCAATTTCCTGTAATTGCACTTGTACAAAAAAGCCAGCGACATTTGGGGGTAAGGGTGAGAATTAAATAGATAAAACATTTTTGAGTCTTTAAGTATTTCTGGTGATTTATTGGACTGATAGCATTAAAGTCAGACTATGCTTCCTGGCTAAAATATTATTCCTATCTAAATTTGTCTCTAAAGGCAGGTTTTATTATTATTATTAATAATAAAACTAATTTTTTAAAAAATTAAGGTTGATATACCTTCACCTCCTACCTATGACACTCCCTACTCCCAATTCAGCAGCCACAATTTTTTTATGTATTTCCTGTAATGGATAAGAATGATACAGTAAAAAATAAAGAACCTGTTTCTTAGTATTTAGTTCTAAAAGAGGGTATTTCAATGCATAAAAAAAATTAGAGGGTTTTCAAGTACAAGATTAATTTTATCAAGTAATATTTGCAATCCCATGGCTAGTCATTTTGAAAGTCATACAAAGAAATCCAGAACATAGAAAAAGGATAATGCAGAAGAAAGAAATCCAGGTTAAAAGATTACGTTTTATCCACTGCATGAGAATTGGTTGGAGTCTTAACCTGAACTTAATATGGGTATGAAGTTTTATTTCTTTAGTTTGGAAGAAGAAGGAAAAAAAAAAATTGGACCATCCACTTACATTTGGGAATCCCAGGATAAAGGAATTCTTGCCTAGGAATTCTTGCCTATCTCCTAAAGATCACCTAGAGTACTGCCAGTTTAGCAGAGACCCTAGTCTCCCAACTGCAGTGACTGAGCTGAACCCCTAAATAATGGGTCTGGGTGGAGGGTAATCAGAGTGTTCTGGACCACCAAGAGGAATTTGAACATGTCTGCAAATGTGTCAGTAGGCCTGGATAAGCTTTGTAGACAAGATAGGAGAAAAATAATGTCTGGGGAACACGGTCTGTGAACATAAGAATACACACACATTTGGGTGTGCATACGGTTCTTGAAATGCTATTCTCCGTGATCTACCTACTGTAGTAAATAAAATAGTGACATTCTGCAGGGAAGGAGGGGAGGGGGAGGGCTCAAGAGGGGGGAGGAGGGGAGCACGGAGGACTGTGGTGATGGCTCCACGGGTGAACAGGTGGTGGGTAATTTATGGGGAATACATAATAATGTGAAAGATACGAATAACAAAAATAAATATCTATTATATTAAAAAAATGAATATTGAAGCACTGATCTGAAATAAAAAAAATAAATAAAATATTGACTTTAGGAGCTTCTAATTTTAAACCTCCATCTAAATAAAATACACGTTTCTCCTAATTGTTTGGTGAAATTTGGAAAATAGCGTTACCATTACTCACAATGTTATATTTGTATCATGCTCTAGTAGGGCATTATTCATTGATTTTATGTTTGTTGTACTACTATCACTTTATAAAAATTAAGTCCTTTAGATATTATGCAGGTTTTCATTTAAATGAGTATGTGATGTGTGCATGTAAAGTATATGTGTTTGTTGAATGTGGTTTGTATGTGTGGGGTGGATGCATGTGTATGTGTGTACATGTGTATGATTTTGCTGCTCTTATGGACCAGAGTTTGAATAGATATTAGTGCGGTTTAAACATGTCTTATCAGAAAAACTTAATTTATTAAGCTTTCTCTCAGTAATTATCTAATCCCATTAACGGCAGATTTTGACACCAATAAATCTGGTCTAGACTTCCTGCCATTCTATTGTCATAGTGTCATTTGCATTCTTGGATTATCATGGACGTAAGTTCCGAGGCCACGCTGAGCTCACTTTAAAATCTTGCTTTCAAACGCCACCTCTCCTTCCCCGCATCTGTTCCTGGGCCTTTAATTCTCTTGCACTTTGCATTTGCCAACTTCATGGATTAAAATCTTTCCCCAGCTGTACACACTGACCTTTGTATTTGCATCTGTTTGAAATAAAACTTCTGTTAATTAAGAGATTTCTACCAGTTAGTTACATTCCTATTTACTCTATCACTGAATAATGATGCCAGAATTTGAATGATTTAGATGAATGTAAGCAAATTAAACCTGAGGTTTACCCGACTTTCCTTAAATTTGTTTAACCTGTTAAGTTCTTAAGAAACTGTTTAGTCAATGCTTTTAAAAGATGTAACCTAGGATTTTAGGATGATTCCACAAACTTTAGAATTTTATCACTTTATATATATATTTTTAAAGATTTATTCATTTATGCATACAAGCTGGGGTATAGGCCATAGGTGTGGGGCGGCAAGAGGGTTTATCAGAGACAGTGGGGAGCAGCACAGGCAGATTGACAGAAATACACTGCTGAGGGGAGCAGCGGGCGAGGCAGAAGAGGTCTGCCACACCATGTGGGAATCTCCCTGGCTGGGCATCAAACTTGCATCTCCACTCCCGACAGCTCCACAGTGCAGCGCTTAACCGCTGTGCCACCCGGGAGGCCCGAATTTTATCACTTTAAAAATAAATTTAAAATGTTCAGTGAAGCCGTAGTGCAATAGTTGATGTATACCGTAATTCAGATGGAAAATTTTGGTTCTAAATTCAAGTATTTGAAAATGTTTAGATAAAATTATTTTTAAACATGCAAGTATCTAAACATAAGTGATATTTATGTGGCTATTTATAATATATATATACTATTTTAATTTCCTTGGTTCAGTTCTGAAAGTTATTCTTTATTTAAAATATGATGCAGATAGGTATTTTACTTCCTGATCTTAATTTTTCATCCTATCTCTGTTTCTGTAGGGAAATTATTTATTTTATTCTATACATTTTTCCTTTGAATTCTGAATTATTCTGGTTATGTTTGTAACTATTCTCATATATCTGGACGAGGCAAGGAATTAGTAACTCTTAGAAATAAGTTTATATTTCTAAGGTTTTGCCTTACATATGTAGTCATAATGTGAACCTATACCATGGTTAATGAAAGGGATATTTACCATAAAGGTATGAGGCAGCAAACTTCATGAAAAGAGCAAGGAGTTAAAGAAACCAGTTTTTATGATAGTTGTGCAACAGTAAGGTGATTATCCTTCTGTAACATGCTTGTTTGTCAGCGGGGTATGGTAGAATCTAGTTCATGTGCTTCTGTAAGGCAGACAGATACCCAGCCTTGAATATAGTGAGTTTTCAAAATGCTTTTCCATTTCTGTACCCTTGAGATCATTTGAAAATATGCTTCTAAGGCCATCTTTGAAATATAAGTAATTCTATTGGGTGTCACGACAACTGCTTCTAAGATACTATGAAGTTTAGATTAGCCACAGACCTCAACTCTGGAAATATAAAGAAAATACACACAGGTGCACATACAAATAGATGCACATACACATTTAAAAATTAATATCTGATGCATGTAGTTTTAATGACATGGAAATAGAATTTTATTTTTAAAAATGTGTAGAATCTCCTTCTGCATCCTGCACATTTGACAGTGCCTCCATAATTGTTTTAAAGTGGATTGAATCACAGTATTCAGAATCACAACCTATTTCTTTTTCTTTTGATAAATAGCAGCTGTGAACCGGGGTTAATTTGTGTCCTTCTAATATCCAAAGAAGTATGTTTAAATGTAATGAAGAGTAATAGAAATATGAACCTATATACCATGGTTAATGAAATTAGTGTAGATATTTTATATGCTTAAAGTTTTCATAAAGTTATGAGAAAATGTCCCATGAATTCAATCAAACATTTTATTGGAGTAATTTAATCAATGTTACATATATACAATAATTTAACTTAATAAATTGCTTTATTATAATTCTTAATAAAATGTTTGGGTAAACTTTAATATTAAATTGTCTTTAAAATAAACAGCCAATTATTTGTGTGATATGTTAATTTTTAAGTCAATATTTTAATTTTTTTTACCATTTTTTTAAATTGAAGTAACATTGGTTTACAACAGTGTATGTGATTTACAGGTGAAGGTTCACACCTCTTCAGACGTATGTCACCACTCCATGCCTGTCCCCAAAGCACCCAAGTGTTTTACTATAGACCATGAGCCCCCCCCCTTTGTTCCCTTTATCCATCCTCCCCCTCTAGTAGCCTCAGTTTAGTTTTTGCTGTTCTTTTTTTTTTTTTTTTTTGGTCTCTGTTCTTTGTGTTGTTCTAAAAGTGGAATGATCTAGGATTTGTCTTTCTCCTTCGGACTTATTCACTTAGTACAATCCCCTCTAGTTCCATCCATGTTGTCATAAATATCAAGACTCTGTCTCATTTTTTAGTGGGTAGTATTCCACTGTATATACACTAAACCATCTTAATATGCTCAATCTGGCTTTTACTTGGGGTGTTTCTATAACTTGGCTCTTGCAGATAGTCCTATAATGATCATAGGAGTGTATATATCCCTTAAAATTAGTCAATGTTGTTAAAAAGCAAACAAACCCAGCATATCTGTTTTAAAGGAAATAAAGCTTGATAGCATCATCCTCATATTTGTTGTATTACAGTTAACCCTTTTGTAAATATCTACATAAATATTTAACATTCAACTTATTCTTATGTTTTTAATGAATATATTTATAGCTGCCAAATAGAGGGTGTGATAGTGATGTAATTTTGATAGGTATCATATGTAATAAATTTACTTAACCTAAGAAGGCAAACAAGTTTTTTTTGGTGACTAATATAATAATTTATGAACAAACAATTGATGAATGTGTAAATTTCACAGGCATGCTTGTGAGAAAGGAGTTAATTGCCTACTAACAATGACTATACAAAGTATGTGACATCGGACTCATTAAATTGATCTATATGAATAAATTATATAATATTTAATAAGGTGAAAATATATTTTTATTTGGAAATATGTAATAATTGGTTGCCTGTGAGCTCATGATGGGTTCCTGCTAATACATGCCTATCCCCAAATGTGCAATTTCTAAATTGACAGAAAAAACACAAAAAATAGACTTTCAAGAACTTCTAGATATCAATGTAATTTCTCATAAATGAAGTGATAGGATAGGTCTTGGTGATAACACTTCTTGATGAAGCTTTAGTCAATTGATCATAAATGAGCACAATGACTTTTCAAAAACATTTTAAAAATCAAATTATATAGAGAGGAATGGTAAGGAAAATATTGCTGTTTGGCAGCATATGTGAATATGAAAGTTTTCCTTTCTGCCTGTCCACTTGACTAAACTTTCATTAATAGCATAGAAGGATGGATGAATAAAACCAGCGAGGATCCACATTAGAGAACAAGGGTGACTCATTTTCATTCTATAGTCAACAGTCACCATCTGGTTGTCATACAGGATAGATTTTAAATGGGGACAAATGGAGGATATGTCTTCGTCTTACCCTTGCTTCTGACTCTGTGCTATACAAAGTGCTCTGGGCTGGACAAAAGGAGAATTTTTTTTTTAAGAATTCAATGTCTTAATTATCCCACATTTTTTATAAAACAGGAAAACAAAGCAGATGGGCAAATAGATTCTGCTGATATCAAAGAAGGAATAAAGGGAAACTACAGATACATTTAGCAAATAAAAACAGTTCACTGTCAATAGTGAACATTTACTCTCTTGCTCATATACAACCTCTCCATGCGCACATAAACACAACTAGTCTGCATTCACTTTAGAGCACACACATCCTCAAAATGAGACAAATCATTTTTTCCCAAACTTGTTTCTGGTCTTAATATGGTCCATTTGCACAGGTGTGAGGTGCTATATCATTGTGGTTTAATTTGTATTTCTCTGGTAATAAGTGATGATGAGCATTTTTTCATGTGCCTGTTGACTATCTGTATATATAGTTTGGAGAAGTGTCTATTGAAGTGTCTATTCTGCCCATTTTCGATTGAATTATTTTTTCCCTTTTATTGGGTTGTATGAGTTCTTTATAGGTCTTGAATATTAGCCCTCCCCCTGTTGGATATATGCTGTGAAAATATTTTCTCCCATTTAGTAGGATGTCTTTTTGGTTTAGTGACAGTTTCTTTTAAGTTTGCAGAACTAATGCACAGATTTTTCGTTGATGTAGTCCCAGTTTGTTTGTGTGTGTGTGTGTGTGTATGTATTATCTTACTATTAGAGATGAATCCACAAAGACACTTCTGAAGCCTATACCTTGGGGTGTTTTGTCTATATTTTCTTCTATGTATTTTATGGCTTAAGGTTTTAGCCATTTTGATTTGATTTTTGTGGATAGTGTGAGGAAGTGGTCTAGTTTCATTCTTTTGCATGTGACTGTCCAGTTTTCCCATTTATTGAAAAGACTTTCACTTCTACAATGTGTCTTTTTGCTTTGCCATAGATAAACTGTCCATATGGTTTGGGTTTATTTCTGGGCCCTCAGTTCTTTCTCATTGCTCTGTGTGTCCATTTTTTGCTATGGTGGCATATTGGTTTGATTATTATAGCTTTGTAGTATAGTTTGAAATCTAGGTGTGATACCACCATTCTTCTTCCTTTTTGTAAGGTTTGCTTTTACAATTTGGGGTCATTTTTGGCTTTATAGCAATTTCAGTAATGATTGTTCTTTTTCTTTGAAGAATGCCATTGGAAACTTGATATGGATTACAGTAAATCTGTATATCACTTTGAATAAAATGGCCACTTGACAATGTTAATTCTTCCTGTCAATAAGCTGGGAATAGCTTTCCATTTCTTTGTGTTATCTTCTATTACTTTTAACAATGTCTAGCAGTTTCAACTGTGTAGGTTCTTCCAACCCTCTGTTACCTTTACTCCAACTTAAGTTTAATTATTTTTGATTCAGTTGTGAATGTAATAGTTTCCTTGATTTCTTCCTCTTCTAGCTCCTTGTGTGCATATAGGAAGACAACTGATTTTTGCATATTGATTTTGTAACCTGCCCCTTTTCTGAATTCATTGTTTCAATTAGTTTTTAGTGTAGTCTTTAGGGTTTTCTCTAGATGTTATTATGTTACGAGCAAATAATGATATCTTTACTTCATTTCCAATTTGGAATCCTTTTTATTAATTGCTCTAGCTAGGATTTGCAATACTATGTTGACTAGTAGTGGTCTAAGTGGACATTGCTGTCTTTTAGGAGTCGTTAGTGGGAAAGCTCTCAGTTTTTCACCCTTGTGAATGATGTTAGCTGTGAATTTGTCATATATGGTCTCTATGTTGAGGTATATTCTATTTATCACTATTTTTTTCTGGATTTTAATCATAAATAGCTATTGAATCTTATCAAATCCATCTATTGATATGATCACATGATTTTCTTCTTTCCTGACAAAAGGAAAATTTGAAAAAGAGGAGGAAAAGTAAACGTAGAATGATTTGGAAGCCTACACTTGTGTGTGTGGTGGGGTGCACACACACATACTGAGATAAAAATAGAAAAGGGACTCTTAATAAGTGATACCTCTGCTTGTCAATAGGCTTTTATAAATCCAGATTGTGTGATTAGCTCAGATGCCACTAATGGTCTCTATAACTTTGGGGCCATGCCTTTCCTTATTTGTGTAAGTAGTAAATTAATTACTATAAGAGTGTGTAGTCTTGAAGGGCAAGATAAGGGATCTACCAGTGACTGGAGGATCCAGTAGGCAACAGATTGTTCAATAAAAGCCTCAGAAATAGGGAGGAGAGAAACTGACAGTAATCCACAGTTAAAACAAGGGTGGTTAAATTATTGGGAAAATTAACTATCAAAATAATGGCCAGTGAAAATGAGCACAGGAATTGCCTGTTCTGTGCTCACCTGCCATCCTGCATTGAGTAGATGCTCTAGGAAGGAAAATGATTTGGAGAAAGGGAAAACTATCTGTAGGAGGATATGGCTGAGTGACTGACTTGAATTTCATGTAAAAATTCTAGATGCAGGGCCTCCCCGGTGGCGCAGCGGTTAAGCGCTGCGCTGTGGAGCTGTTGGCAGCGGCGACGTGAGTTCGACGCCCGGCCGGGGAGAATCCCACATGGCGCGGCAGACCTCTCCTGCCTCGCCCGCTGCTCCCCTCAGCAGTGTATTTCTGATCTGCCTGTTCTTCTCCCCGCTCTGTCTTTGGTGAACCCTCTCGCCGCCCCACGCCTCTGGCCTGTACCCCAACTTGCATGTATAAATAAAAAATAAATCTTTAAAAAAAAAATTCTAGATGCAGTGATAAAGGATATATAAAATTTTGTGCCAAGCCATTTAACAATGAGCAGTGTGTTTGTGAATATAGCTTGAATATAGCTGCATCCTAAATTCTGGAAGCTCAGTGAAGTAGGATTCAGAAACTTGTTAAAGAGATGTTTCTTCCTGATATCACTAAATGAGGAAAGTTCAAGTAACAGTCTTTGCAATTTTATTTTCCAAATAAAGTAAAAGGGTAAGTGGAATCCTTGAGGAGATGGCACAAATTTAGCATTGCCATAAAAATCCAGTGAAGATTAGGGGTTTATATTTCTTTCATGTCATTTTAAAAGTTTCCTCTTGTCCAATGAAGAACAAAGATCTACCTAAAATAACAGTGGAATGAACACTTGTTCAGTCACATGTTCTCTTCTTATATATTCTCTTTATTAAAGCAAATCTATACAACCTTTGATAATGGGAAAATACCTATTAAATAGTATGAAATATCAACCCTTTGCCAGGCATAAAGTCAGTTTTTAGAAAATGCAGAACATTTAATTATGCAATTCTATAAATAAGAACCATTTAGGTTGTGAGTTCATAATGTAATCACGAATGTCACAGAGTTCATGTAATAATTTAAATCAGGCCTTAATATCTTGTGAAATTATTTCCTGAGGTCGCTATGTCTCAAAGATGCTAAGGAACTTAAAAACTTGATATTGGCAGTACACATTCTGTTTTTAGCCCCAGGACTTTCTGGCCATGGTCATCAGCCCCAAGACATGATAGTAAAATCAAAATTGCGCTAATTATCTCCATGTGAAGGAATTACAAGATAAAGCTTAAGTATAAAGATACATAGCCTAGAAAGACAAATTTATAAGAAAGTTAAACTTCAACAATATGCAGACAAAATTAAATGTGTAGCAAATTGTTGAGATAGGTGCTAACATATGTAGGAATATAATTCAGGCAATATTAAAAATAGATAGAACAAGTCGATTACTTTTTTAAAATAGTCCTGTGTTAAATCTTGAAATTCTTGGTGTAGATCCTCAAGTTTGGATGGTTGACATGAAGAAAATAAGAGCATTTCTCCTCTCCTACTGTTCCTTGAGCTTCTGCTCTTATGTCCTCCCATAACTTCTGTGGAAACATCATCCGGGGAGAAAGACTATTCTGCAGTCTGCCTCCACTGTGTACCAAACACATTGAAAGTTCATCCGAATGCTGAATATTCTCAAATTTACAAAAAAAAATGTAGTCCATAATTTAAGAATAGAATATTTTATTATTTAATAATTATTTATTGAAATTATTTATCATGTAATAATCTAAGATGGCATTCTTTCCCTAATTTCAAACATGCTGTTTGCTTATAAACTCTTTATTAAAGTATTTTTCTTTCAATTTTCAGCTGGGCAATTTTCTTTGAATTTATGTAATTTTCTTTGTCTGTCTTTAAGCTTAGGAATTCACAATAATACAAGTGTTCTTAATTGGCAGCCTGCCGTTTAATTATATCAATGTAATAAGCCATCCCCCAAGGTGTATTTTTGTTTATATTTGTTCTAAAATATGTATAAGCTCTCACAGTTAATATTTGGATTAAACTTAACTGATAATTAAGTGATCAGAATCAGTAATAATACATGCATAACATAAACTACTTTGTTCCTTAACTGCAAGGAGATTATGAGACCAATTCAAGCTGCATAGATTTTATGAACTATTCAGTATTTTCATCAAGGCATTATAGCTTCTTTTATAACAAACACATTGTTAACGGATGGAAAAAGCATTCTAAAATCAGGATTTTATGTATGTGTTATAAAATAGTTGGAATTTATAATCACCAATAATGAAGAATTATAATACCTATCTTCTAAAATTAGTTGACCTTCCAAGTAAATTATTGCAGAAAGTGTCATATTTCAAACATTAATTTATATGATCACATCTAGCATTTATTTTTGGATACATCTGATAGTCATGGAATTTTCATTTAATCCTCTATTTGGAGAGTTCTTTCAAAATGCACAGAATGTGGTAATATAAGACTTTTTCACTTTTATCATTGAAGTAGGTAGTAGAAAAATGAGTTTTTGAAATGTAAAATAGTTTTGAAAGACTTACACAAAATGAGAACACAAACTTAACACTAAAGTAAGATCTATATGGTTAAGCATAAAACAGTTGAAGCCACACACATATTTTAGAAGCACTTGGAGAAAGAAGGACATTAAAATTTACTGAAAGCCAGTGTGTCAAGCACCAGTCAAAGAGATACCCTCTCTATGATCTGGTATAATCCACATAAACATTTTTCAAAGTATGTTCAATATTCCACCATTGTAGGAAATGAAGTTTAGAAGCTTATATAATTTACCTAGATTCACAAATAGAATAGTGGCAGACCAGTGTATTAGGAGATGTATGTTCTATTTTCAACATTCATAATCTTTCCATTGTATGAAAACATTGGGGAAGAATATAGCTTTGTATCTGACCTGCCTGAATATCAATCTTTTATCTGCTTCCTCTTAGCCTGTAAGCTAGGGAAAACTCCTTAAAATTCTACCTCACTTTCTTTCAGTTACTTATCTTATATGAATATTAAATGATACATTAGCTTATCAGGATAACATACACGTAGTAACACTCAATAAATATTAACCACATTTCTTTTTATTCAAGGCCTAATAGAATTACTGGCATATTAGGGGCTTTTTCACCCTCAATCCAATATTTTGTTCAGTCACCTACATACTGTTCTATAAAACAAAGTAGGTTAATTTTTCAAAAATATTCTAAAAAATGCATTATCTATATCATCTGCTATGAAGATAGTACCTTACTTATATCAATTCGACAAAATGAAGGAGTTCTAGTAGCAGAAAGACATTCACTAAAATAACCATATGTTCTAATGAGTTATTCTGCCATAGTTCCATGGATGTTGGCAAAAGCCAGGTGAATCCATGTTAGAGATAAAAGCTGGATTAGACACAGCACAGTAAAGGGGAGCAGGCTCAGAATATTTGTACTTAATCTCCTGCCCCATGGCACAGCATAGAGCTGCTAAGCGAATGCTCTATGTGCAGTAACACGGAGGAGAATTCCAAATCTTAAGGAATTTGCATTCTATAGTTAAGTGTAAGAACACCTTTTCCTTTGCCAAAAGGGCAGGCAGGTGCAGGCCGAAACCCCTACTCCCATATCTGCAGTGTTATTTTATTTTCAGAAATTTCAGCAGCATAAAACAATCTGGAAAACTGTTCTGGGTAATAGTATTGAAGACCTTGTTGACTGAACTCACTGGGCATGGTTTGTAGGAGGGTGGGAGGCCACTGTGGACAGGGAGCTAACAGCAGAAGCAACTGCCTAAAAACTTGTGCTAACTTGGCATTAAAGCTCTGCATTTTGCTCGGTATCTGTTATTTTCAAGGCAAAATGTGGCTTGATTAACACACTTATTCTCACTATGTGGAACAAAGCATTGTCCACTAAGTGATAGCAATTGAAATAATCTTAATTCTATAAAAACATCTTCCGGGGGATATCTTTGAAAAGGCTTCAAGCTGATCAAGGGGAATGGGCATCTTTTGTTATTCACAGCAAACTCCTTTCCCCCACATCTAAGTTCATGTTAATGGGGTGATTTTTGCAAAGTCCCTCAATAATATCAGGAATGGGGATGCTTGTCAAGAAACTGATTGTGTGATTTGATGCCTGGGATTCTCAAAGCCACTCTTCTACCTCAGTGATGGGGAGAAGACGTGCAGAGGTTGAGTTAATCACAATGTCCAATGATTTCATCAAGATGTCTATTCAATAAAGCCCCATGACATCCCAAAGAACTGAACTTGGAGAGCTTCTAAGTTGGTGAAGATCACATCCATGTGCCAGGAAGGTGGCAAAACTCAGGCTCCTGGGGAGAGGCATTCCCGGACCCTTCGGGATCTCTCTTCCTCTGGTTGTTGAATTGCGTCTTTTACGATAAATCAGTAATCTAGTAATAAAAATGTTTTCCTTAGCTTTGTGTGCTATTCTTGGAAATGATCAAATGTGAGAAGAGGGTTGTGGGAACCTCTGGTTTGTAACTGGTTCTAGAACAGGTGACAACTAGGATTTTTTTTTTTAATATATATTTTTATTGTTATTTATGTCTTTTACATTTTGTATTCCCCTTGGGTAGCCCACCACCAATTCACCCGTGATCCATCTCCATGGTCCCTTGTGTTCTTTTCTATTCCATTTTGTGCCCTTTTCCTTCCCTCCCTCCGCCTCCCCCCCCGCTGATTGTCTCTCTCCTATTTGGTTTCCTTATAGTCCTGTTATAAGTGAAACCATTCGATATTTTTCTCTTTCTTTCTGGCTTATTTCACTGAGTATGATCCCCTGTAATTCCATCCATGTCGCTGCAAATTGCATGTGTTTATCTTCTTTCCATGATGAATAGTATTCAATTGTGTATATGTACCACATCTTCTTGATCCAACTAGGATTTTGATCATCATCTGAATTGAGGGTAGTCTTGTGGGACTGCCCTTAACTGATGGATGCTGAGCCATCTCCAGGAAGTTTGGGGCAGAATTGAGTTCAATTGTAGGGCAGCCAACTGGTATCTGAGAATTGCTTGGTTTGGGAAAATCTCACACATTCTGGCATCAGAGTGAAGTATTGAAAGTGGAGGAAAAGCAGAGTTTATAGTATGTGTTTGATGTGTTTATACATCCTATTGGTTCTTTTTCTCTGCAGAACCCTGTTAAATACACAAAGCAAGTGTCAACTATTTAGCAGGTAACTGCTAAGCCTTTAACACAGATTAACTACTGATTCCAAATATCATGATAAAATATATAATCGGTTACCAAATACCCACTGACTTTCCTCTGTCCATTGCTGTTGGTCTTGAAATGGTCATCAGCTCATAGCGAGGAAGGAAATGGCAATCTCAGTTCTACACCTACAAGGAGCCGAATTCTTCCAACAATCTGAATGATTAACAATCATATTCTCCCAATTAGTTTGTCAGTGTTACCATTATAATGTGGCAGAATTTGAACTTGGAGTGAGGTTGCTCTTCCTGACATCAAAGTATATGGATGTCAATCACAATGTCACAGTCAGTATTCCAATGCCTGTTAGTGGAAGTAGAGAAAAGAGGTAGGAAAGCTATCAGTCTACTGAGAACATACATTAGGGAGCTTGCATTTGAATGAAAAAGTAACCAGAAAAATAGTTTATCTGTGAGACATTTTTAAAGACAAATTGATGAGACTTTGCAGTAAATTGGAACTATTTGGTGAATGGGAGAAAAAGAGGGAAGAATGATTATATCACTATGACATATAAAGCTCTTGGTACTATTGAATAAAAGAGAGATGATTATGTTTATGCGAATACTAACTTTTGTGTGATAAAGGTTTGACTCAGAGAGGTAGGTGACCCATTCGTACAGTGATCCATAAAGACAATAATCACTATGAATATTCCATGGCTCTTACACTTAAGGGAAACATCCTATGGGAGATAAAATGATTTCCTTAGTATTCCTATAGCAGCAGTTTGGGCTAAGGAGACATCTTCTGGTATATGTAGATACATCTGCACCCAGAGGCACACATACACATAAATGGAATACCAGCCATTTACAATCCTACTTGTTATCACTGCCTTAATTTTGGCTTTTAGTTTATCTCATCAGTACCATCGTCTTACTTTATTTCCATCTTTTTTTTTTTTTTTTAACCTGCTGAAAGCTACATGTTTAGAATAAAGTTGGGTGGCATTAGCACCTTGTTGGCAGGTGAGGGAGGTTTATACACACAGAGGTGAAGATGTACCCCCAACATTTATGTAGTTTGTAAATCAATAACAACTTAATTTAAGAAATAAATAAAAGGTGGCTAATCTCAGTGAACTGCAGTGTTTACTCATTTTCTGGGGGAAAAAAACTGTATCTTTAATGTGACTTTTTTGTCCTTCCCTCTAAAACCTAACAAATAACCTAGTCAGACTTTCATACCGTTCTAAAATTTATTTGCTCACACACACGAATGACTTACATTCTAAACTCATTTTCTTCTGCTGCTTTCTGTGCCATTCTGTATTCTAAATTTTAAGTAACTGTTTCTTACAAACTATTAAAGACTTCTGATTCTGTTATAAATATACCTCCATGGAATGGAGGTGCCATTTCTCAGCCACACTTATATGCAGCCTTCTTGAATTATAAGTCCCAGTGTGCCATGAATCAGACTTCCTGAGCAGTGGAGCTATTGGGATCTAGTGGTGGGGCTGGGCAGCAGTTGTTGCTATGTAACATGGAAGGCAGGTGGGCTCTGTACCCAGCGTCTTGCTGGGACTTGGAAGGAGACACGTGGAAGAGAGACATGTAGAGACACTGGCGAAAGACACCTGGGTGATAGACACTTGGGAAGGCTGATCTACTCATTCTTCATAGAGAGACAATGGAAACCATTGTCCTGACTTCTTGGTGGATTATTTGGTCCATATTGAATCATAAATCTCTCCTTTTGACCCAGCTCTCTAAGCCCTGACTTACCCCTTATTTGTGATTTCCAGCCAGAAGATACCTTAGACTTGCGGCAAGCTTTTAGGTTTCAGCGGCCCCACTTCTAGCCAACCCTGTGTGGCTGGGCATTTGCCTATAGGGGATGAGTAATTTTGAGTGTTTTATTTGGAAACTTTTGTGAGGAATATTCTTATTTCTCTTCTCTATGTATGCTAATTCTGTTAAAGATCTATCACAATGCGAGTCTGCTTCCTTTGTCTTTGTGCAGCAAATGGCAAAGTCCTTTGTAGAGCATGCACCCCTTAATAGTTTGGGGTCCCTGGGTACCCCTAACTTGCACAATAAAAAGTCCATGTCAACTGAAATACTCTCCCCTAGGAAGTTCTCTTTGATTCCTTGAATAACAGCATAGCTGCTTACTTTCTAAAATATAGCAATAACTTAATGTTCTTCATTAGTCAATCAGGATACTATGTCTTCATGTTTATTATGGTTATCTCTCTATGATTAGCTATCTAATATATGCCTTGCAAGTTTCTTTGATAAAGATCCAAATCTTACTTGTTTTTGTATCTCTCATACTATAGCAGAGTTCTGAGCATTTAGAACATCTCAATATTTGTTTAAGATATCTTAATTGGTAACTGTAGACATGATTTTTTGTCACTCATGAAGTTATGGTATATTTATTATAGAAACTACCCAAATGAATAAGTATGATTGAATTTGCTTGAAATTGGAGAAAATATAGATTGAAATTGTTTCCAAAATGGCTACTAAATGTTAATGATTAGCACCCTTTTTAATGAACAGATGGTATGAAGCAATCATTGGAGCCAGAGGGAGCTAGTTTAGATAAGATGTTTTGAAAGGATAGCAGATAGTCTCAAATAGTAATAGGATTTCTTTTCCATTTTAGAAAAGCGTACTTTATGGTATAGTTTCTTATTAGACGTTCCAAGATGCTGCCTTAGAACGATGCTGCATTGTGATGCTGTGTAGATTATCGGTTTGATAGTTACCAGAGAAAAGTTGTTGGACAAACTATGTGAAATGGGATGTCCTCTAGGTTCAGAGCAGTGTTCCAGAACTGAATTTTAGGTTTAGTACACTTTTATATAAATGAGTTGAATAAGTAAGTAATTTAAATGCAGATGTTACCATTTTCTGTGCTAGTGGGGATTGGTGAAAAGTTACAGTCTGTTTGGAGAAAGATCTTTGCGGCTTCTAGATAACTTTATTTCAAGAAAAGAACTTTATAAAAAGGAAAAATGCAACATCTGTATTTCTTTTGGATAGAAAAACAAGGACACAGGAACAAATAATTCAAATATAAGTGTTGAAATTCTTCAGAAGTTACCAAGAAAACAGATTTTTAGAAAGTCATGCATTTTATGATAGAATGATGACTTGGCCTCATAATTTTAGAGAAATGACTTAGCTTATATTAGTAACCAGAATTAAATAATTTTTGTTATATGTCTCATAGTGTAGCTGTCAAAAAACTTGACAAGTAGGGCATTATGAGTTATTAATTTGCTCTTGTAGATATAGAAAAAGATGCCTTCAACAAAATGTTATGTAATATAAAAACTGACCTAAAGTTTTGGGAAACTTTGATGGAAAGAAATGTTGACCTTAAATCAAAGCAATCTATTATCCCAAGAACAATTTTTTTTAAAGATTTATTTATTTATGCATACAAGAACTGGGGTGTAAGCCAGAGGTATGGGGTGGTAAGAGGATTCACCAGAGACAGTGGGGAGCAGAACAGGCAGACATTGCTGAGGGGAGCAGTGGGTGAGACAGTAGAGGTCTGCTGCGCCATATGGGAAGCTCCCTGGCCGGGACTCAAACTCATGCTGCGGTGGCAGTGGGTAGCTACATAGTGCTGAGACTTAACTAGTTGTGCTACCAGGGAGGCCTTTTTTTTTTTTTTATTTCTTTCAAAAAAAAGAACAGGAAGATAGACTGGAGTGTTTTCATAGCAAGATCCACTTGCACTTCTTCAAATCCAAGGCTCAAATTTATGTTAACCCTCTAAATAGCCTCTGGAAGACTTTCCTTCTCACTTCTACCCAAGCGGGTACCCTCGGGGGAGATACAGGGCATAATGGTGTGCTGATTTTCTCGTGCATAGGTGATTTCCTTCTCCCTCTGGACTCTATTACATGGAGTTTGAATATTAAGGTTCAAAGAAACAAAAAAAAAATCCTTTTTTTATGCTAAGATATCTAATTTCTCCATTTTGATTTTTTTAATCTTTTAAGCAATGAATTAAAAAAAAAATGGAAGTTTTGAAAAGTGAGATGTTCAAACCTCCCAAAAGTTTTTATCTACTAGTCAAAATGTCAAATATGAGACTGAGTAAGTAACTATAATAGTAATGTATCTTTTAAGCTTTCTTAGAGGAATAAGAAAGTGTTTGGAAGGTTTTGAATAAAGCTTCATGTCAAAGAACTTGATGTGATTCAAATTTATAGGAAATTATCAGCTCCCTGGAATCATAAGGCACCGCTGGTTATAGAGCACTTGGATATTTTACAGACATGCCTAGTTTTCTGGTCTTTGCTCGATTGCATTTCACAGACATTGTATAATTTACAAATTGGAGATTTGTGGTGACCCTGAGTGGAAAGCATCTGTCAGTGCCATTTTTTTTCCAACAACATGTGCTCACGTGATATCTGTCACTTACTGTTCATTTTTTCACTTCTTTCAGTTCTTTCCATTATCAGTGTGTCTGTTAAGGTCATCTGTGATCAGTGACCTTGATGTCACTATTGTGATTGACCTGGGGTAGCAAGAACCTGCCCGTGTTAAGACAGCACACTTAGGAAGTGTGCACTGGCCTCTCCCCTCTCTACCTTTCTTTAGGTGCCCCCTTTCCCTGACACACAATAACATTGAAGTGAGGCCAAGTACTTATGCTCCAGCGGCTTCCAAAAGTTCACGTGAAAGGCCGCAGCAAATGTCGGTGACAGTGTAGAGAAAAAGGAACACTCACTGTCGGTGGCTAGGCAAATTGGTGCAGTTTTATGCAAAAATGTATGGAAATACATTTAAAAAACAGAAAAAGAAAAGTGGATAGGATCCAGCAATACCTCTGCTGGCCGTTTACCTCCCCCAAATGTGAAAAGCCAGTACAAAAAGAGGTATGTATGCACTCCTGAGTTCGCAGCGCCGCTGTCCGTGAGTGCCAAGCCATGCAGCCAGCCTAATTGCCCAACGCAGATGACTGGATAAAGAAATTGTGGAATATATACCTGCTGGAATACTACTCAGTTATTTTAAAAAATGAAATCCTGCCGGACAAAATGGGCGGTCCTTGTGGTGGCTGTGCTCAGTGAGGTAAGTCCGGAATTGGTAGATATTGGATGGCTACACTTATCGGTGGGCTATAAATAACCAAAAAGCAGATACTGGCAATGTACAGAAAATCAATTCTTAGAGTTTTTGAAAAATTTACTGGTTGCACAAAGAATGGGGGAGAGAGAGGAGAGCGGTCTGGGAAAGGAAGGGGACAGGTATGGGAGGAGCCTCGCCATAAACCTCATAAACTCCCCTCTGCTAGCGTCAACCTTTTCTTCTACTGTGTCCTCAACTCTCAGCCTTCATACAGTGGAAGTGAGCAGGGACCTCATTTTGGATCAGCTTCAAACTTAAGGGCATGCTGAGACTGCTTAGCTGTTCTTCACATGCCAGATTTCCTGGAGGTTGAGTGAAGCACGTGCACACATGGAGGAGTGAAAATGGAGCCCCGGAGTTACATGGGTATGTAAACGACTGAACACATGATGAAAAAGAATATCAAAAGGAAAGAGGAAAAAAAAAGGAGGATTCACATGTCTCCCATTTTAAACCACAACCTAGAAATGTCTAAGGTTAGGAAGAAAGACATAGCTAAGTCTAGGTTGGCTGGAAACTAGGCCTCTCTATCCAGTTAGCCCAGTTTGAAAATAAAGAAAATATTCTCCAATGGATCGAAAAGTGTGACTCCAGGGAAATTACACACGGTAAGAAAGAGAAACAGCCTAGTTGCTGATGTTGGAAATCTGGCCTGTGTAGAAGAGCTGAGTAGTCTCAGCATTCCCTTAAGTTCGAGGCTGGTACAGAACAAGGCCCCCGCTCTCTTTCACTGTATGAAGGCTGAGTTGAGGACACAGTAGAAGAAAAGTTTGACACTAGCAGAGGTGAGTTCATGAGGTTTATGACGAGAAGCCATCTCCATAGCATGGAGGTGTCAGGTGATGCTTCCGGTGCTGTGGGGAAGTGCCGATGGCCCAGAGCTGTGTCCGCTGATAGGTAGCTACACTAGGCAACAGATTGTTAATATAATTTTTTTAATAAGGTATGAACAGCTTTTAAGACATCACACACACTTAATAGACTACATTAAGTGTAAATAAAACTTTCATACGTGCTAGGAAACCAACAAATTCATGTGACTCACTTTATAGCTAAGACATTTGCTTTAATGTGGTTGGTTTGGAACTAGATTATCGCTGAAGTATGCCTGCCTTGAATTAATAACCAATTCACAATTAACCAATTGCATTAACCAATTGTTAATGCACAATAAATTGTTATTTTCCTGTAGAGATGTCTTGAACAGAAAAGTCTGTTACGAGCAACGTCATGACAGACTTTTAAACAGTGACTAAGAATGAGGAAAAATAATGGCATTAGAGAAAACAACAAACAGTGGGTTTCTTGAGTTGGAATGAAAATAATGAGGTTGATGCTAAATAAAATACTGATATGGACACCTGTTACAGGTAAATAGAACTGAAACCAGTGATGTAAGAGAACGCGCTATTGAATGGAAGGAGTAGAAAAATATTTTTTAAATAATGTCAATTGTGTAAATGTCAACCTATGATCTTCAAATGAATAGCCACAAGACTGATGTGGCCAATATGGCACCTTGGACACTCACAATGATAAGTTACATTTACAAAGTAATCATGCATATGAGCACAGGCTATGCTGACAGAAATACAGCTGTGCGTGTGTTTTAGCATGCTTCTTTGAGATAAACACAACTAATAAAGTAGTATAGTGAATTTGCTGATTAAACAAGTCTTCTGATCACATACTGTCTACTAAGAACTATGCTATGAGTTGGGAATGATAAAGATATAGTAGCTTAATGTGGTTTAATAATGCTGATGTACATATTTTCTAGTAATAATTCCTTTGGCACTGCATTTCCTTTTTAAATGTTTGAAAATTTTGCAACTTTGTTTTTTCATGTAGAATATATACACAAAATCTGTTAGTGTGTGTAGCATTTCATCTCGTGTCTATTTTTAGCAGATTTTAATTTCTGTCTATATGCCCTATTAAGAACCTAGAAAACTTAAAAATCACACTTTTTTATTATGGCATATGTTTGCAGTAGTACATAGTAGGTACTCAAAAAATTGTAGAATTAATGAATCAAATTATCATCATAGAACTAGACATGTAATAGAAAATGAGCTTCTATCTCCAGGTAATTCGGTATAAATGGAGAAGATATAGGGATGATTACTTCATACAGGGTAATTTAAATGTGAATATTTGCTTGTGGTGTTATTTGTAGTCTTTAGGCATACTGATGCAAATTGAATGTACCAGTCAGTAAATTTTTGTTACTTTTGGTCATAAAGCTTCGAACTCTACTTTAGTTGTTTAATATATATTATTTCCACTCCAAATAGGTTGAACTCACTTAATTTATCCCATTCTTAGCCCTTAAACACTTTTTCCCCCTTAAAATGAAATCATTATTCACTACTGTTCTTTCTTTAAAAAAAAAAAAAGGCAATTTGTATCTTGGGCAAAAGTATATCTGTGAAAAAGACATTTTAGCCTTTAACAGATGGACTTATTTCAAGTCATTGATTTTAGGATGTTACAGAAAGCAGCAGAAAAGTCTTCCTGGTAATTTTTATTGAATAGACTCCTATTAAAGATGGAAGGCATGGCAATAAATAACAGTAACCTTTGTGTAGCACAGCTTTAGGCAGTATTAAGGCCAAAAACTTCTCATGGGATTGAAGACAATTTTGGTGCTAATTACCCTTTTTTCTGTATGAAATGTTAACTGTCTAAGAATTAATGGAACAAATCCTTTCAACTAATCTAATGCTTCAAGAGCTATGTCATCTAAGGCCCAGGTTGCTCAATGAAAATCAGTGTGTCTGTGCTGCATTTCCAGGCCCGCGTCTTTGTTGCACTCGAGACTGTGAGGGCTGCCTGTTGAACTGCATTTTTCTCTCTTTTGTATTTGATAAGGGGCACTCATCCAAGGGGAGAATCTCGCATTCGAATGTTACTGAAGTTGAAGATTTGACTGACACAGCATTATAAAGCAGCTTGATCTTTCCACTCACTTACTGAGCCATCAATCCTGGGCCAGATGGCCATTGAGATGAAACCCTCAGACAAGCGTGGAAAATGGCACCTCACTGAAGTTAGGAGTCTCGAGAAAGCCCAAGTCATAGGTTATTCCCCCTGTGCCCCTGTGCTTGGCGTCAGTGCTCACCACACCACGGTTCTGTTTAGAATCAGAAAGACCAGGTAATTTCCTGGCCTTTCTTTTTTAATACTGGAGCCTGCTATTTTCCACCGTGATAAATGCTATCATTTGTCCAAAACTTAGTTTAAGCTGTAAGACTAAGTCTTGCCCTCCAGCAATTTAACTTCACTGAACAGAGCACGCCAGGCAATTCCAGAGACTATGGAACAACATCACCGCGTTGCTCCTGGGTGGAGGAAGGCAAGGCCATCTCTATTTCATTAGATCATTTGAAAAGGTTTCTTAATGTTTCATCTGACTTAAGGAAAGGAGACCCAACTGTCATATTGTGGAGTACAGAGATAAGCTGTAGGGAAATAAGCTTCTTGAGAATTATCTAAATGAAAATTTTAGTTTTAAAAGTCATTAACAGTATGAACAGGAGAAAGCATTTAGTTTACTTAGGGCTGTGAAACCCAGGGGCTGGTGCAGAGATTTGCAGGGTTATATAGGGAAGCTGGCTTGGTGTCTGTTGTCAGTCTGGCTTATATCTTTCCTACTGGTATTCACAAGAATTTCATATGCTGATCAAAGTGCTGACATCAATTTAAGATGAAAACTAGACCAACTAGGACAGAAGAAAAATCTGCATTGAAGTAAAATATAAAGGAGTTGTTTTTGGGGGAGATCTAATACAGGCACGAACAACTAGTGGGATGCTTCTAATTGTCATCTCTCGACAGTGTATCCGCTAGAGGGATATGCCTGCTCATTATTGAAAACGTGTGAGAAATCTTCATCCATCAACAACAATGCTGACACCTTAGTGTCTCCCTGTCGCATACTTTCTTTAGTGTCTTTTGGTACCTTGATTCTTGATTAAATTTAATATCACTGTGAAATTACAGTTGCTTTTAAATATTGATAAAAATGACATCAAACTTCTAAGTTTCAGTCTTTCTACTCTTGATCTAGGAAATAACTTCTTAGATGAGCTTCACTAATAGCCTGTCTAATTCTTCCACATTCTATGTAATTGGTTACCAGCCACTTCTCAAAGACGGTGCATCCACCAGCTGCTCAAACTTACATGAGCTATTTTTCTTAAGCTCCCTTTCTTTCCTCAGATGTGTTGAAACTTTCGTCTCTGAGAATAGCACCTAAAAATGTTTTCTTGGTAACTTCCCTAATTTATTGCTTTGTTTTCTAGTGGTTGAAAGCTAATGAACAAGAGTATGTTTGTAGCTTACACTTTAAAGAAAGTTACATACTTTTGGCTCGTCGACAATGTCAGGTCCCAAAACATACATAATAAGTTTGCTGTCTGCCCCTTAATGTTTACCCTAGAGAATAAAAAAAGGCACAGAACTACTACCACACTTCTGTGTCATTAAATCCCTTTTAATATCAGATCCTCCTCATTAATGACAGCACAGCAAGAGGCTTAGGGAAGTCTTGGCAGATTCTGATGGTGTTGTGAGGAGAAAGACCCTGTAAATGTGTTTTCAAGGGTAAAGTGGACGTCTTCTTGGTACTAGTTGATAAATGTTGCACCATCTCCATTGCCCCCACCAGCGACACATCACCTGGAATTTCTTCTGTCTTCCTATTTTGCTAGTTTCATACTTTTTCTCTTTACATCTAGAGTGAGGAATTCATTGGAAATTTATTAAAAGGAGAAATAGTGGAGACATAACTTACCAGGGCTCTTCATATAGTATGTTAAATATAATTGAAATGTGACAGATATCCACTGATGAAAATCTGTTTTGCCTTTAGTACAATATTTAAACCAACTTTAAATGCTTCTTTCAACTTCTTTTGTCTCTGCTTCGATATACTCTGGAGATTTTAGATTTTTCATATTCTTGTTAATGTGAGTCCTTCCCTTCCATGCACCCAAGGTTGAATGTTCTTTCTGGGAGGCTTCCTGGATGTCTTTTGTGTTTGTCCATACGTATATGACACTGCACCACTACGACACTAGAGCTTTCTGTAGTACATGACAGTAATTTGTACAAGTGTCTTAGCTTCCTAAGTTGAATAAGGATACACCGGTGTCCCATTGGGTAATGGAAGGTATTTTGCAAGTGCTAACTTGAGGCTCGCGTGTACGATGCCTGCACCCTTTACATGTAGGACAGTTTCTTGGTGTAGTGAGGAACAAGTAAGAGAAGGAATAGCAACGTGAGGATTCTGTCTCTTCAAAACACTCAGATTTAAATGTTTATCTCTAGTACTCGTGAATAATTTGACTGCCAAAGAAAAAGTTAATTGCATTCAGTATTTTAATGAGTATGTGTAGATAGTCCAAGTTTTTTTCTACTTCTGACTGGAATGGTTTATCTTTCTCACACATCATGGGTATATGAATTTATAGAATAATTACAGATTTTATAGACAAAGCAATGTCCTTGTAAACCTTATCATCTCCTATGTTCTTTTTAAAGGATATTTTTTTACTGCTAAAGGTCCTCAGTGGATAATATATTAGCAATATGATCTTGAAATACTATTTTTACACGACTTATTTAAAGGTTTTGTGTATATGTTTGTGATCTATAGATCACACTTGATCACAAAGTTGTGTGATACACCTAGTGATATTATTCAAACACACCTTATTTTTTAATATATATGTATGCGAACAGGAGCTGGGGTGTAGGCTGTAGGGGTGGGGGTTGAGAGGAGTCACCAGAGACAGAGTGGGGGAGCAGAAAAGGAGGATCTACTGAGAAGCACTGCTGAGGGGAGCAGTGGGGAGACAGGAGAGGTCTGCTGCACCATGTGGGTCAGCTCCCTGGCTGGAGATCGAACATGGGCTGCAGTAGGTGCGACTTAACCCCTAGTGCACCAGGGAGGCCCCTCAGACACACCTTATGTTTTAATCAAAGTCTGTAATGAATGAAAGTAATTGTTGGAGGTATGTATTTTTTAGTTCATTAAAGAAATCAAACTTTGGTAGCCTTGTGAACTGCATCTGAGTAAGAGTTGAACTTGTGTGTGCTTTTTCTTACCCTCCTGTATGACCACTTCTCTCTGTATGACCATTTCACCTTCTTAATAGTTCCCAGCATGTTTCTCTACCTGCCCTTATTCCTTATCTCTCAGTTATTCTTTGTTGTTTGCCCTCTTTGCTGGCTATTGGTTTGCCCCTTACCTCCGTCTTTAGACCGTGGTGTTGCCCGCACGTCTCCAGTTTCACCTGGGCAGAACCCTAGGCCAACCCTAAAATCTGGACTCTTTTTCCATGTTATCCAGAGCTCAGGAACCAGAACCCTGTAAACATATTACTCCAAGTTCAGTCCCATCTCATCTGCAAGAGAGAAGTGTACATTTGGATTACTGAAAATGGGTCATTACCCTTAATTGAGTAGCATCTCTGTCTATAACTTCTGTAGGCACTAGGGGTAGAAAATGAGCAAAACTCCCCTAAAGACTGCTCTTGGAATTTAGAAACTGTTGGGGTAAATTAAATATGGGAACTAGTACACAAATTAAAAGAATCGTAATTTTTTTCTTCCTTATATGGAGACAAACAACAGAACACACTATGGTTTAAGAATGGGATATCACATATGTTTAAAAATTTTGAAAGGCCTCATTGACAACACACTGAACAGCAAAGGCCAAGTCATGTTGACATCAAAAGTGAAGGTTCCAGACTGCTAAGACAGTGATTCCAAAGGCATCAAGCCTAAAACAAATTGAGTGTCATCTACCATGAGATAAAACGTAAGGGTGGTGTCACAAAAAGTTCCTGCCATGTCCTTTCAGAGAATCCACCACACTGTGGCTGAGCTCCATGTTTGTTGACTTGTTTTTCTTCACTGACACGCTCCTTTCATGCCTTTCTCACCGTGACGTGAACTATCACTGCTCTGGAGTGCATCAGAATTCATCTCTGACCTTAGTGGTCCTCTGAGATTATTGGGAAGTCCTTCTGACTTGCAGGGATAGTCACTGTTGCCATTTCTTGGTGCTGAAAAAATACAGTCCACACGGGCGTTCTGAATTATCTATGTGTGCCTCAACTCATTCGACAAGGGAGTGCTTAAATTTCCTCCGAAGACTTCTAGACAATATTGTTAGAGATCAAGGTCACTGCTTGTGGGGATGTTCACCCCTATTTACATAATCTGAGAATCTATGTCTTGGTAAACCCTGGACTCTTGTTTTTCTTTTCAGCCTGATGTCTTGAATTATCTAGAGAAAATGCAGAGATTTTTATGACCTGATCCCCTGTGCCAATATAGATCGCAATTCATTTTGTTAAGGATTTTTCTGTAGTTGTGACCATAAATTAGTAAAGAAAGGGTAGATCAAACCTTTTTGATTTTATTACTTAAATAAGGAAAAAGGGTTTAAATATAGAAAGACATTTTCCCCATTCATTTATAGTTATTGCTCTTAATGCATTTGAGAAAAATCTTAATTATAGAGTCAGCATATTGTGAAATGATGAATTTTTAAAATTCTTCCTAAAATTATCTTAATTTAACAAAGAAAATGAGGAATCAGAACTAGGTTTAGAGAATGTATTAAGACTTTAAATTTGTCTTGTGAATTTAGATTGGTTTAACTGGATTGCGTTACCTTAAAGTCTTCAAATATGATTGATAACAACATTAAACAGGTTTTTCATCTTGAACTTCAAATAAAAATTGCACATCAAAAAGAAAATAGGGCATGAAGCTATCCCTGAGGAACCAAAAATCTTAATAATACTGTGGGATCTTAACTTCACAAATGACTAATAAAATCTATAGCAGAACACACCTAATATCTATATAATTGTATGTTGTCAGTAAGGGATGGGATATTCAGACTTAACAGATATTTAGCACAATGGTTTTGAACACACAGTCCTACCAGAACATGGCCTTAGTAACACAATGACTTTTCTTCCACTTATACAGCTTTTTTTAAATCCGATCAGAAAAATAGTAGTTAATGCAGACTTTTGGGTAAAATTTATATTGGCTTAGCTTTTGAAAATCTCACCAAATAAAAAAAGAGTTCTCTGCCTCCAGTAAAAAGAGCATCTTGCTAGGTGCAGAACATAGTGTTCTACAGTATCCTCAGTCTTGGTTACTGATAGGAAATAAGAAGGCTACTTTGATTACTGCTTCCTTCATTACTAATGCAAAAGTAAATCTGCATTAGATGAAAACATCATTTGCTCCCAGACAGAGAGCTTAGTTAAGGGAAAACACTTAGCAACTTCTACCTAGACGAAGTAACTGCGTAAATATTTTGCTGTAGGTTGGTTGCCTAAATGTTCTCTTCTTCTAAATGAATGTGTTAAGAATAACTCAAATAACTCAAAATCTATATCGCTACTGCGAAGATTAAATAAGCTAACGTGTAAGATTTATCACAAAGTCTGACTTATATTAAGGAATCAATAGATACTTTGACATAGATCGATAGTGAATGAATGAATTCTGAGTTATTTCACTGCTCTTCATTCGTGCTCCCGCTCTGATCATCGAGAAACCTACTGAGTTCCTGTCCCCAGAGAATCAGGTTTGCATCTTCACTGACCACGGTCTGAGTCCCAGAGTAGTATTTCCAAATTAGCCTGATGCCAACTTTACTGGAGAGACACCTAAGGCAGAGAAAATTCCTTCTGCAGTGTTTATTATTTATTAGTAATTTCCAGCCAGAAATGAACACTGTGGTTTGACTTCTTGATTCAGTTATTTAGCATTTCTATGTTTCAGGCACCATAGATGTGTTCTATAAACACCATATCACTTAGTCCTCACAACAATCATGTGGAACTTGTTTATGGACAGAAATTTAAATTAATCGATAGAAAGCTATAATGCTTTTTACAAGAGCAATCAATTAGAGATAAAGTGGTGATCGGAATCTAACCTGAATGCTGAAGCTCATTACATTTTACGTGTTATCTGAATGCCCTTTGCTTTTCCTTCCCTATTTCAACCCAGGACACTGATAGTATGTTGGGGAATGTGAGCTGGACTTTTTAAAAAACTCACCAGTTGACTGAAATAGTCCACAAAAATCTTCTCCCAGTATACTGCAACCATGGTGGCCAAAATGAGAAGCGATTTTAAAATTTCTGATGAGAAGAAAAAAATGAATAGTCCACAAAAATCTTCTCCCAGGATACTGCCACCATGGTGGCCAAAATGAGAAGCAATTTTAAAATTTCTGATGAGAAGAAAAAAAATGATTTTGTGAATGAAGCATTTGTTTCTCTCCTGTACAAACCACTATCAAATCAAGATCAAAATTAGCACACCTGAAGAGTCCCCACTCTCTACTGTCGGGGTTCACATAAGAGAACTAGTGAACTAGTCACTAGCAGAGAACTAGTGAACCAGTCTCTTCCAGACAATGTGGTATTGCTGGGGTCTATGTCACCTCACTGTGATCTCTTTTCCACACAACTTTTGGCAGGCCTGACCATAAATTGTAAACAAACAGTTCATGTGAGGACTGCAGTTTTTTATCTAAAATCTGTCTTTGTCACTAATGTTCGACCAGTGTGTGATATGTCTCCACCCCTAAAGCTATAAAAAGGAAATTGAGAAGTGTCTCCTCCCTCCCTCTCCCCTTTCTAGCTCCTTCCTTCTCTTCCTTCCTCCCTCCCAAGTACAGTTGTTTCCCTTCATACTTTTTGAAAAGTGATATACATACTTTAAAATGCACTTACAATGCACTGCAGCTTGGAAATCCACAAATAATAATAATAATTAAATTACTGTCCCTCCCAGATACACTAGAGATGGACAGAAGGAAGGAATTATCACAATTATATTGCTGAGGAAATATAGCTGTGGGTTAGTGATCGTTGACTGCTGACAAGCCTAGTTTACGAGAAATAAGATTATATATTCACTTAACAGAACTCTCATAGCCTCTATTTTTTTTTTTTTTTACTTCATCATGTGGATGTGCTGGGATGCTTCTTCCATTTATGGTGAAGATATTAGTATGGACTATATAGATACCATCACATTAAAAGTAATAGAATGGGATTCCTTGTACTATTACTTTCAATGGGGTAATTCAATTTCACTTGGTAAATGGATATCCCATTCCTGTTACATTTAAAAATATAATTTATTATATATAGAGAGAGCGGAAACATGAAATATATCATAAGAGATAGACTTTATCATCCTTCTTTTACAAGTACAGATCTACAGTTTTTATTTATTTTTCTTTGCAGTTTTAAATGGAAAGGTAGCTACTCTAGTTACCTCAGATAAAGTATTTGAAATTACTACTTGAAGTTATTTCTTGCCATATTACCGAGGTACGACATTTTATTCACCTTATACTGTGTAGTGATGTCTTATGATAAGATATATTCCCCTTCTAGCTCACCTTTGAAGGCAAGCTGTCACACAGCGACAGTTTTCCCCGAGTTTTGTATTCTCCTTGAGAATATAGAATCGAGGCATCTCAGAATTGCACATGTACTGCCATCTAGTGATTGAATAATAAATACATCCTGTGAATTTAAATAATTATTTTATTTTTTCCATATAACGTTGAACTATAGAATGATAATAAATGTGAACTTCAAACTCACGTAGACTAATACAAGGAAAAGCCAATGATGATACTCTCCATCAAGGTGATGGAGTTGTGCCAGGATTTGAAGTCTGTCTAGTCTTTTATATCTGAAACCAGTGGTTCCTCTTCTGTTTCATCTCATCGTCTAATTTGAATAATTCTCTCATACGATTTTCCATACTATTTCAATTTAAAAGTTAGCCTTCAAAATTTCCTATGTTACTGTTCTACATAATGTTTAGGAAAAGACGAGGATCTTTCAACTATTAGCAGCAACCCAAAATCAAACTCTCTCTCTCGAAGTTTATATGTTGAAAATAATCTCAGCAAATATTTCAGATATGTGTTTGACAGTGATGGGAGTGGTTCTTTGTTGGCTCTTGTCACTACGCAGAAATCTGTGGATACTAGTTTAATCTAATTTTAATTTATTTGATGCACATATGATTGTGGTAATGTTTTGGTCAGCATTTTTGTTTTTTAAAGATTTATTTTTATTTATGCATACAAGAACCAGGGTGTAGGCCAGAGGTGTGGGAGGGCAGGTGAGAGGATTCACCAGAGCCTGAGTAGGGAGCAGAACTGAAATATACTGCTGAGGAGAGCAGCAGGTGAGATAGAAGAGGTCTGCTGCGCCATGTGGGAAGCTCCCTGCCCGGGGATTGAACTCTTGCTGCAGTGGCTCTGGGTAGCTTCATAGGGCTGAGACTTAACCCCTTGTACCTCCAGGGAGGCCCCTTGGTCTGCATTTTTCATAGAAAAGTATCCTCATTCTTTGTCACCTGAAAAAAATTGCATTGATATGTACAGTTTCCAGTAGATAATCCTTAATAAAACATTTAAAGATAAAATAAATTAGCCATATATTTTACTCTTGTGTAAAGGATAATGACTCGAGGTATAAAATTGAATCATACTTTTAGAAGAAAAGATGTAGTAATTTAAAATTCCATAGTCTTTCAGAATTTCATAGGTCTCTCTACTGTTGTCCCTAAATCCTCTCAGGTATCTCAAATTTCTTCATCCTGCATATTCATCCCTCTGCAATTCATATTTATATATATGTGTGTGTATACATATATATAGACACCTTATAAACTATAGTAAATAGAATATAGTTTAAAATGTCTGCCCATAAGATTAGAATTTGTGTAATTGTACCCCTACTACCTTTCCAATAACCTGATTAGGATTCCGAAAATAAAGAGAATGGAAGTGGCCACTGGAATATCTGCCATACTGTGGAGAAATTGGTAGTTTAAAAGAGTGATGGTATCTGGCTTTCTTTTTGACCCACATTAATTTAAATGATTTTGTTTTCGTCATACAGCTCTCCGATGGAGTAAAACTGATGCCACATCATTGAATTTACTACAAAATCGCCATGGACAACCCAGCGAAGCCAATATAGCAGTGATTCTTAACGTTTGTGTGGACTTGAATACGCTGGGTTTTTTTTTCCCAATAAAATGAGTTGGCTCACGTGCAATTCAATATCCAGGCTTTTCAATAAGTACCCTTGGCAATACTGAAGCAGATGCATGCATCCTTTGGCTTTTGAACATTCCATTTATGCCACTTCTCGAAAGACCTACTTTAGAACCTGTTTTCACAAACTTAAAGCAATCTGTAGAAGATTTTGACTTTTGCAAAAGAAGAGTCAAAAAGCAGAAATCATGTTCACTTGAACAAGCATTGTAGAGGTGTTGGCACCTGAGCAGAAGGAGAGGCATACTGTTGGAATTCGAACTTTCCACTTCATCTTCATCAACCTCAGCAGACAACAAGCTTCAGCCTTTTACATGGACATCCAGGTAGAAGAAAGCGTGGACTTTAGTAACATGCCTGCTGAGAACGTCAGACGAAGGTGACATTACTAGGTGACTCTCTTCCTCTCGCCATGTATCCGAGTCTCCTGCACGCCGTCCTGCCAGCTCTGATGCAGACCATCCTGGTCACCTCTCAGCTGTCTGATGGGCTTTGCTGTCTTCTGATCCTGGTAAGTGAAGTCTCACTACCCATGCATTTGTCTTCCTAGTACAGACTGTATTTACCGTATCATGGCTGCTTTAACTAGGACATAACAATGTTATGGTTTGTATGTTCCTTTGTTGATTTGGAAGGTTATTTTTTGGGTCTGGGAATGCTCTTTTTTTTTTCCATGTTGTTAATGGCACTTGCTTCTTACTTTTGATCAGTTAGAGTTAGGTTTACAAGGGGTTTCATCGCCATGCTCTGCTCTTGGATACTTCTGGAAGGAGGACCTTGTATTTATTTCTCAAATCTTATTTTGAAAATACTATCATTGAATTTACTTCTCTTACTCCTCTGTCAGCTGTACTTCATCTAAGCCTTTCCATGTCTTCTGGCTCTTAGGGGATACAATGTCCAGCCTTTTCTCTCACAGAAGTAGCTGAGTAGCTGAGAATTATTTACTCTGTGCTACGAGGGCCTCAAAATCCCAGAAACTGTTACAAAAACAAAATGAAAAAGAATGGTATTGAAAGGCAAGAACTCAGAATCCAAAATACGTAGGGGAATATCTGAGGGGTGAAGTCCACATCCTACAATGGGCAGATGCACAAAACCTCAGTTTTCTCCCATGTGAATGCCTCCCGGGACAGTTCACAGAATTAAATGAGTGAATGCAAATAAGATCTAGAACTACACAGCTTTATTTGCATTGAAGTAGTCTTTTAACACAATTAACATGTTTATTAATTAGCTTTTTGACATTCAATCTCTTACAATTAAACTGTAATAAATTTCTAATTTTGTTTGTGTGTTTGAATAGAAGACAATTGGTTTGACTTTTGATTCTGTGTAAGTGACTATGGTACACTGTGGATATTTTAAGTAGAGAGCAACACTTAAGTCCTTCCTATCTTGTCCATTCTGAGCTGCTCCCACCTCTAAATATTTCAGCTCATCTCCTGCCTGCTCAGAATGAAAGTGCTTGTAGTTGCTGGTGGTGAAGACATGATAGTGCCTGGTTTTCTGCAGATATGCTCAATGGGTGATTTTGCTTAAAATGTGACTAGGTGAATGAGACTATTTGAAAGTTTTGTTTTTTGTTTTGTTGTACAGTGTTTATATATGTTACACATATATTCAGGCATATATTTTTACGTATGTCTGTATATAAAGCAAAATGTCGACTTTAAGAGGCTTACCAAATACTTTGGGTGATTCAGGATCCCCAAAACATGCAGTAACCCTTTAGCTTGCAGGGTTTGTCCTTCCAGGGTCAAGGTAGCACATTTCTTCACTTTATTTCTGAACACTCAGCCTTACTCAAAGCCATACCCAAAAGATCGGGATGCTTTGCCAATAGTCCATTTGTGTTGAGGGTATTAACCTAATGTTACAGGAACACAAATCAATACTCCCTTGTTTCCGTTCTGCTACTTTGCAAAGAAAGTTTTTTTTTTTCCTGAGAAAAGCATCATGCTATGCACATCATATAATCCCAATAGTTAATTAAGTTCAGAGAAACTTAGAACAGTAAACTTAGGAGTGTTACAAAAGTAATCTATCGAGCATAAGCAGATACTGAATGACTGCTGGAATGAAGACACAGTGTGTCTTCGCTTTGTCTGCCACCCTGTGGGTGTCACTGACAGGTGACATTGACATGGCCTCAGTGAAGCCGTCTCCTTTGCTCCTTGATAACAAAACTAAAATCTGTTTATCTGTTTATCTGTTCTATATACTCTGTTTTATGTCAAGTTGGTCGAATCCTCGGTTTCACAGGATAAATACTGACTGTGCTAAGCTAATGTGGGCAAAAACATCTAAGAAACGAACTCTGACGTTGGTGCAAGGGCTTTGCTGCTGCGCTATGGGGTGATCCAGGCTTCCTGCAGGAGGGTGGAGGCTTTGAGACTTTGTGGTAGTGCTGGGCGGTGAATTAATCAACTCTGCAACTGTACCTTTAAACTATTTTATTTTTAAATATTTATTTAGGTTACAAGAGCTGGGGTGTAGGCTAGAAGATTCACCAGAGGCAGAATGGGGAGCAGAACAGGTGGATCTACTGAAACACACTGCTGAGGGGAGCAGCGGGCGAGGCAGGAGAGGTCCGCTGGCCATGTGGGAATCTCCCTGGTGGGGAATGGAACTCCTGCTGCGGTGGCTGAGACTTATCCCCTTGCGCCACCAGGGAGGTCCTGTTTTTTTCCTTGAGAGATAGTAAATATCTTCATTTTCTTTTAAATTCCTGTACTACCCATATTTTCTACTAGAACTACTCAGCACTCATTGGTTTTAGTACATACACATTATTCAAATGCTATTAGAATAAAATGAACTAGGTTCAATCATTGCCTCACTGGTAACCCCTATGGCAGCCCCCCATCCATATAAGTATAAGGCTTAAATATTTTTGAAACATGTAGAAAGCTACTGGATGATAGTGTGATTCTGTATATTTAGAAATCATGAATTTCTTAATCCCATGGGCCCAACATAAAATGCGGCAGCCTGAAGGATCAGATTTTGATAGAACAGTTGCTACTGTTAAAAATTTTGGATTTTATTATTTGTCCTGTGCAGGTCATCTGAATACACTGAATACACTAATAATATATTTCCATGTTACTTATTTACTTTCTGTTTCCGATAATCCCTGTTAAACTTCATAGTAGCTGACCAGGAATATATTCACTTGAAACAAAAGCCATAATAGGGATCACTGTAGTTGTTACGTTGGTAGAAAGTAAGAAAATGCATCATAGCAAACATTCCATCACGTGTTAGGATACTAATGCCACCCCAAAGAGGCCCATGTCTTGCCCTCAGAACCGTGACTCTGCTAGGTTATAGGCAAAGAGGGATTTTGGTAGAAGATGGAGTCAAGATCGACAAACAAATGATATTAAAATTGGGACATGGTCCTGGATTATCCTGGTGAACATGTTCTAACAAGGTCCCTTGTCTATGGAGGAATAGGCAGGAGAGGGGAAACTAGAGAGGTGGTGATATGAACTGGAATGGCTTTAAAGATGACGAAGGAAGTTGGAAGCCTCTAGAAGCTAGCCCAACCAGTGCTTGATTTTAGCCCAGTGAGACTAGTACTGAACTTCTGAGCCCGGGGTGGTTAGATAATAAATTTACATTATTTAAGAGCTCAAGTTTGTGGAAATTTATTTATAAATCTGGCTCAGTCAAATGTTCATATATTTGGTGAAAAACTGTTATGATAGTAGCCATGGTATTTATAATGTATCTTTTGAAAATTTACTATCTGTAACATTTCAGTGTTAACAGAATTTAGCGAATTCCAAGATTAAAATTATACACCAAAGCAGAAAAACAGAAAATTATTGTATAGAAAATTCAAAGAAAAGTATTTGACACTATTGAAAGATTAAAACAGAAAAGGTCAAGAGGAGATAAGTGCTTATGATTTCAAAAAGCAGTTGATTTGAAAGCATTTGTTAAGTGGTGATATGTTTGGAGTAGTGTTATGATAAAGAGACATCCTTCCTAAAGTATCCGGAAACTACAAATATGTCAAATCATGAATTTTCTTTTACATAGAAACTGTTTTTCTTATGCTATTGTGTGTCCTATTTAACGTTCAAAATACTTCTCCAAGGAATGCCGATGTGTATCATGAAGTTTTCAACAGAGATTTTTATCTCAATATACTTACAAAACTCAATACTGTGGTATGCTAGTATGACAGTCTTTTTCTTGAGTACATTTTATGACCATACATGAGATAATAGAACACTTCTTCAGTAATCAATTAAATAAAACTATTAACATGAATATTTCCCCGAAGTATTCACTGTGCAATTAGTGTTCAGGTCATGTAGAAAATAAGTCATTTCATTTCTGTGATTATTAAGCATGAAAACATTGATAAGATGATATTTACAGCTATAAATCACATGAATAATTTTCTCTAGAAGAATAGAGAAAGTCAAACACATTAAAAATGTATCTTGCGTAATTTTAAAAATAACTCTTGAATTCCATTTACAAAATTGCAATTCTGACCCCTATAATAGGAAGTTAATCACTATACATTAATCTTTCTGTGGATTGCTGAAGGTAATCTTAAAAATACAAAATCTCCACTAGTTTTAAACTCGAAGCCTAACAACTATTTGAGAACTTTCAGAATTCCTGACATTAGCGGTGGAGGGGCAATTTAATGAAAATTAGCAGTATATACACAGCATCACCTCTTGCTCTGTATACTATATATATACATTTAACTTTGTTCTTCTGTGGTGAGAACATTATTTTACATTTTTTAAAAACTGCTTTATTGTCCTAAGGTTGGTTTATGACTTCATGTAAGTTCAGATATGCTGTATTTAGTTTGACATGTATCAATGGTACAGTATATATTTGTTTTGTAATTATATGTAGTATTTTAATCAAATGATGTGGACTGTTAGCCTCTTACTGTTGCTTGAGGCAGCCAAAGCAATGGCCACTGACATTCTCTTCTTTGAGCAGCTGAAGAATATAATGATGCGCTTGATTAGTGGTCAGTTATGGTATAATATGCTGGGAATCTAGATCTTCAGCTCTTTCCCAATGTGCAATTGTTAAAATGGCCCTTCAGCTCGTGGCTAGCACTGTGGTGCCTTAGTGGTGAGGACGGTGTGGTAACATCCATCTGAAGAGTTAGTCTATGAGTGTGATACTGTGTTGAATACCGACCTTACCTTAATATAAAACAATAGAACTTTGAAAAGCAATTACTTCAATAGAAAAGCAATTCTTTCACTATTAATGAAAAAAAAATTAAATTGAGCCACAAAAACTTTGCTATGTTTTAGATCCCTGACTTCAAGTGTCTGCAATTTCCTTTTGTTCACCCAACACAGACAGACAGACAGACATACGGGAGATTATGGGACCTTCTTCACAGCAGCATCCAGAGAACTCAGGTTCAGATTAGATCCTGTCAGCATCTAAGAAGTCCTCTTACCGCCCCCCCACACTTTGACCTCTGTTCCAGAACAACAGATATCCTTAGTTCCTTATTTGTTTATGCTTTATTGGTTGAATTTGCTTGTATGCCACATATTGCATATTAATGCTCTCATTTGCCTTACCTGAGTAAGTAGGCAAAACATTTTGTTACATGTAGAGAAATAGAGAAATTTCAGTATAATTAAGAGATTTCTTAGAAGACCGGTCCGTATGCTATATTCTCAAACCTCTGGCGAGTTACATTCTTGTGAATAATGTTCAGCACAGAGTTTGCAACATTTTACTAATAAATGAAAAAGTGACTTTCTATTAACACTTTTTTTTTTTGGAACAAGCCTAGAAAGATGTTTTACCTGAATTACAACTGGGAGGCAGAACAAAGCAACTTGTTGACAATTAAGCTCATTTCAGTTTTAGAGCCTTTCTAGTTTATCCGCTTTTCTCAGCATGAGATGTATGATTCTCAGAGTAGAAAAAATCATCCCTTGGATATTCTAGACTTGCAATTCTTATAATGTGAATTTCTTTGCTGCCTGCTAAAACTTGATGCTTGCTACTATTTCTTGATGTTTTTACTCTGCTGTGATATTAAAACAGGGGCTCAGACCCTGCAAGAGAAAACTCAAAAATTGAAATGGTAAATATACTCTTTATAGCAAATCTGCTCAAGGTATTAGTGGAATATGTAAGCTTTGGAGATATTTTCACATACCTTACAGTGATGTTTTCAAATTTTATATTTATTTTTAAAAGAAAACATGGGACACGCTTGTACTAAAACTTAAATTATCATTAATTTGAAATTCAGATGTAATTGGGAATTTGTATTTTATTTGTCACTCTTATTGTTTCCTGCTATTTTAGCCCCAAGGTAATTTGAACCATTTAATTTTGTATGTGTTTCTTTTTCATGTATATGCATCTTTGTCTCTTTCTATACATACATTTAGAATATCTGTATATTCTAAGTATACATATATATATATATATTTACACATGGGTATGTATATGTGTGTGTGTGTGTGTGTGTGTGTGTGTGTATGCATGAAAACTGTGGTATGAATGATTTCCATGTAATACTGATAAGATTCTATTGTAGATAAATTGCATTGTGGAAATCTTTATATCAAAAATATCGTTATGTCACAGATAGGACTGATAATATTTAGAAAACCGCATCATATGCAAATATGAACAGCATATTGTAAAGCAGACAGCCAACAAAACAAAATATAATTTTTTAAAATTTTTAATTGCTTTTCGACTGTATGGAAAACAAATATCATTTGTTTTCATCACACTTTTGTGGTAGTTTCTTTTGCTGTACACAAGTTTTTTAATTTGATGTGGTCTCATTTCATTTTGCTTTTGTTTCCCTTCTCATTGCAGTTGTGTCTCCAAAGACCTCTCTGCAGTCTGACAACAAAAGAATTTAAACTATAAAATATTACTTGTCTATAAAATAGTAAAGTGAAGAGTTTGATAATGCAGAGTATCATAATTTTTGAAAGTATGACAGCTTTGATAAGCCCAGATGAGCTGCTAAAGGCAGCCTGTTGTAGCCCTCTGTCAAACTAGAGAGTTGCACATAAACCATGCATCTGTGCACATAACCCCTTTCTGCTCCTGAAGACGTTGTAGAGGTAACATGGAGAAGGCCGAGAAAACATAGCTTCAGGATTCCATCGTGTTCCTCAGGACACACTACTCTTCCTGATCAGACATGCATGTGGGGTATTGGCTCATCAAGCTAAACACAGTTGTTTCCTCTGTTTTCTTTCCTCTTTTAGCTGTAGTTCCTGATCCTTGACTCTTGTACTCAGACATGTTTATTATTCTCTGATGAACAAGGATCCATATTTAAATATTGGTCTCACTTTTAGGACACTTCTTGCAAACTGATATTTATATCTACCTTTCACTCACTTAAATACTTAAATTCATTTCTCAAAATACTGATACAAAGTGAACAGGCCTTTAATGAAAAAAAGTTTCATTGAACAAGAAATTTCTGTTTTGTTCTATGACAAACATAGAAACCCAAACAGATTTCACAGTTATTTACTTATGTTATTGAAATATACCCATATAAGAAACATGAGTTTGAAAATATATTTGGTAGAAATCAATATAATGAAATTGTATTGAGTTAGCAAAGTAGGAAAAAAAGACATGAGAGTTCATAGAGGAGGGGGGTGTATATCATTCTTTGGAAGGTCTGATGGATTTTCAGACAGGCATTCCACATAGAATCAGTCAAGCTTGATGATAATTTCCTTTGCATTGAAACTTTGACACTTTGCAAGAGTTCTGTTGCTGAAAGTTTTGGATGACTGTAGAGGAGGTACATTCTTTGGATCAAAAATAATTTTAAAAAGCAAGGTGGATTTCTGTCTGTCTTCTCTAAATTTAGATTACTACATCTGCTTGAAAGCCACTTTGCATGACAAAATACAATTTTCTAATATGTGTATCATATTCAGAACTTTTTATCTTCTTGCACTTTGAAAGAAATCACAGATCTGTACTGTTAACCCAAAAGATGGAAAGTGTCATTTATTTTGATATTTCATTAAATATATTTATCTTTTCCTCATTGGAAACCATATTTTCACTCTATATTAATATTTATGAAACTTTTCTTCATGTGGTGAGACTTGGGGATGAACTTGCATATGAAGCACTGTCACATATCAAGTTATAATATAGAATACAATTTTAGGATAAAAATATTGAGTGACTACAAACATCTTCTCTAACACTTAGAAATAAGCAAACAAAACAAACTGAAGAGGAAGAAATAGTACTTTCACAACCTTCTCCTGTGTCCTACCTGTAAAAATGACAATGCTTTTGTTATTCAAACTTAGTAAAATATTTGCAGTACTTCTCTCTAGATAATCTTGAAATGGGAATAATGTGTGGCATAAATTAGTGAGGGTGATACCAAATAAGTTTATATTCTGTGGTTTGAGTAAAAAAAAAAAAAGCTTTTATATAACAATAAATCCTATGATCTGAAAATGGAATGCTTTCAACAATTATTATGAGTAAATTTAACTAAGGCAAATCCATACTTCCTCTTGTTTTAAACAAAAGACTGATTGAAGTATTCTTGTTTTTAGAGACTCCCAAGTCTATGCAAATGTCTACATGACCATTGGCTACTTGATGATAAGGATTATAAACTACTTCGCTATTATAATAGTAACAAATGTTTGCTTTTCTATCTTTGTAATGTGTAGTTAACAGTCCCATTAGTATCTATTCCTCTGTTCTATGTCTGAATGTCTGGTTAGAGATAGATCTGAGGTTCCATATTTTTTTTTATAAGATTTATTTATTTATGCATACAATCTGGGGTACAGGCCAGAGGTGTGGGGCGGCGAGAGGGTTCGCCAGAGAAAGAGTGGGGAGCAGAGCAGGCAGATCGTCAGAAATACACTGCTGAGGGGAGCAGTGGGCGAGGCAGGAGAGGTCCGCCGCACCATGTGGGACTCTCCCTGGCTAGGCGTCGAACTCGCGTTGCTGCTGCCTACAGCGCCACAGAGCAGCGCTTAACTGCTGCGCCACTAGGGAGGCCCCTCCGTATTTTTTAATAGAAGGATTACCATAAAATTAATTTGATATCTTTGAGGAATGCTCCATATTCCTGAATAAATGTAAACCTGGATTAACTAATCAAAAAAGATGTTTATTCAAAAGTAATAAAGAGATTTAAAATTATTGGAGGATTAAGTCCAATGTGATCTCCAATTATTTTAGAAACATGGAACTACTTGGTCTCTAATAAAAGTGAAGAAAAATATCAAGATAGTAAAGGTGAAAAACTATCATTTCTACCCTGTGTATAAATGTCACAGCACTTCTTTGTCTCCTGATCCTTATTATGGAAATAATTCCAACAGAAGGAAATAAACTAAAGTTTCTTAAAATGTGTTATGTAATTTTGCTAATAATTTTCTTTTATTTTTTAAAGGAGTTTTTTATTTTTAAAGATTTATTTATTTATGCATACAAGCTGGGGTGCAGGCCAGAGGTGTGGGGCGTCCAGAGGATTCACCAGAGACAGAGTGGGGAGCAGAACAGGCAGATCTACTGAAGTACACTGCTAGGGGAGCAGCAGGCAAGACAGGAGAGGTCTGCTGCGCCATGTGGGAAGCTCCCTGGCTGGGGATCTAACTGGGGCTGCAGTGGCTGCAAATAGCTTGATAGTGCTGAGACTTAACCCCTTGCGCCACCAGGGAGGCCCATAATTATCTTTTAAAATAGTAAATGTAGGCTTGCATATTTCATCTAGATTTTTAATCATTACTCTTCTTGGTAAAGTTTCCTATTACATTGGCATAATTTCTATTAATGGATATCATTTATGAGGAAATAAAGTCACTCATAGCACAACATAGATGGAGGTTTCACCCCTTGACTCCTGAATTAATGCTCACAATTTTTTTGTTCTCTAAAAGTATGCATTTTCAATCATTACTTTTAAATAATTCAGTAACTTTAATGAAGCAAACAGCTTTTCTCTAGTCATGTAAGTAGTATCTGGTTAATATCCATAAACCAGGTAACCCCAGAAATGAATGGGCATTTTAATTCTAGCTGCTGTTGAATCACAGTTGTTTTTTTAATAAATATTTACTACTTTGTGTGCCACCTTCCAAAATAATACTAAGATCCATTGCATTATGCATGTTCTGTTTTAAGCGTGTTTTGTTTTAAACCTGGTTTGTTATTTTTGGCATTTTTGTAAAAGATCTGGCTTCCGCTGTGATTTTCTTTTGAAAATGGTGTCTAAAGGCATCGTTCTTCCATCAAAAATCTCTGTCTTCGCTGATGAAGTATGTATCTTCACTATCTCACTGATTTCAAATGATATGCTGTCACTTAGATAGTCTTTGATTGCCTCAGTTCTATCATCTCCTATGTGTGACATTCAGAATTATTGCATACTTTGTAAGATAATGAAAGATTTGTCACAGAAATTTTAAAATGAAAATATGTATGCACAGTTGTTATTTTTATTTGTCCGTGTGAAAAAGAAAATGCTGCTAGGACTTCCTCAAAATAAGGAGCAGATCTAGCCTCATTTCTGCCGTACATTTATGGTGTTTTCCATTGTTCTTTTCTTCTCCTGAACTTTAGCAAAGCTGTAAATTTGTGCATCCCCCCTTCTCCATAATGCATTCCCCTTCCACAGAGTGTGTGGTGGAGACTTCCAAATTTTGACACAGCTTGAGCTGTCACAGTGTTTGAATAACTAAAGAGCAGCTTTGGAGGTGTGGCTAGTCCCCCTCTCACACTAGGAGACAGTGTACTGACGCCCTAGGTCCACTGGAAGGGGCTGGCTTACCCACCCCACTGACTGAGGCTCATGCAGCTCCCCCTTCTCTGACGTAATGTCCCGAGATAAAGAAGGTCTGTGCTCACTGGATTGATTTTGTTACTATTTCTGTTTCTCTGGTGAGTGCTGTGCTTTCATATTAGCTGTTTCTTCCTCGATGGCTTTTGGTAGTTTCTGTCTTTGGAGAGATTAGCCCATTTCCTCTAAATGTCAAATATGTAGGGATGGGGTGTTCGTACTATTCAGTCTTTTATTTTCCATGGAATTAGTGATGACTCCACTTTCATTTCTGAGTGTGGTATTTATAAAAATTATTTTCTTGGAAGATTTGGCTAGAATCTAATCCATTTCGTTCATGTTTTCAAAGAACTAGTTTTGATTTCAGGCATTTTTTCTTTTTTTTTTTTTTAAGATTTATTTTTTGTTATTTATGCATACGAGCTGGGGTACAGGCCAGAGGTGTGGGGCGGCGAGAGGGTTCACCAGAGCCAGAGCAGGGAGCAGAACAGGCAGATCAGAAATACACTGCTGAGGGGAGCAGCGGGCGAGGCAGGAGAGGTCTGCTGCACCATGTGGGATTCTCCCCGGCCGGGCGTTGAACTCGCGTCACTGCTGCCGACAGCTCCACAGCGCAGCGCCTAACCGTTGCGCCACCGGGGAGGCCCGATTTCAGGCATTTTTCGATTAATTTCTGTTTTCCTTTTCTAAGTAAAGAAATGATTATTTTATTGAAGATAGCACTGGTTTACGACACTGTACAGGATTAGAGGTATAGAATCACATGCTTCAGATGACCATTAACATACCACATCCACCACCAAGGCTCCCAGAGACGTTTTGAGCTTTACTGAGGTAGAAAAATATTTGACAAAGTTTTTATATATTTAAAGTGAACACTGTGATGATTTGGTATACAACTACATCATGAGATAATTCCAATAATCAAGTTATTCATTGCATCCATCATCACACAGCTTTTTTTTTCTTTTTAATGAAAAAAAATTTGCTTTCTACTATCAGCAAATTTCAAGTATCGTCACCTTATAAAACATATATGAATAGAATGTATCCATCTTATCATGAAAGACTTGTGTCCTTTCACTGCTCTTCCCCCTTTCCCACCACACCTGAAACCCTGGAAATCTCCATTTTGTTTTATTTCTACAAGTCTGTATGTTTGACTCTTGGCTTTTTTTTTTTTTCCAATTCCAATTGTGGATTCTTTGGTGGTGGGTGAGCTATGTTAAGAATGCCTGAAGTGGGGGATTCTACACTTTATAATGGAAACAGTGACTTACATCAATATTTGCGTAATAAAAATATTTTAAATACACATACAGGTGATATTCTGCTCCAATACTTTTCTATTCTGGATGTTTTATATACATGGAATCATTCAGTAGGGGTTTTGTCTGACTTCTTTCACTGAGCATAATGTTTTCAGCATTCATTTATTTGGTTGCAACTATCAGTACCTAATTTCCTTTTGTGACTCAATAACATTATATTGGTACATCTCATGTGGTATATCCATTTACCATTTAACAGACATTTTTGTTATTCCCATATTTTGGTTATTGTGAATAGTGTGGCTTTTGAGCATTTTAGTATAAAATTTTCTTTGAGTAGCTATTTTCAGTTTTGTGCAATGTAGATATAAAAGGAATTCCTGGGCCATGGGCTAATTCTATGTTGAACACTTAAAGAACTATAAACTGTTTTAAATAGCGAGTGCACCAATTTACATTCCCACTAGAAATGTATGAGAGTTCCATTTTCTATACATCTACACAAACACTTATTTTTTAATTATTATTGTTATCATTTTGGCCATAAAGTGGTATCTGACTATGGGTTTAATAGGAGTTGCCTTAATGACTATTGATACTGAGAAACTGCCCATATCATTATTGATCACTTACAAATCTTCCCTATAGAATTGTCAATCCAAACTCTTGTCCATTTTGTAACTGAATTTTCTATCTGGTATTTCATTTGTCATAGTTCTTTATATATTCTAAACACTGAACAACTTTCAGATACGATTTGAAAATATTTTCTGCCAGTTATCTTTTCACTATCCTCATGGTGTGCTTTGAACCATCAAAGTTTTAAATGTTGATGAAGTTCAATCACCAATTTTTTTTCCTCTTTTGTTGCATCTAAGGTCATGACAATTTAACCCTCTATTTTATTCTAAGAGCTTTTATAGTTTTAGCGCTAACATTATCTTTGATATATATTTTGCTGTTTTTACTTGTGTAATTTTTGAAGTGTGTTATAATGTTTATCTTTATTCATTTATAGGTTAAATACCCCTTCCCCTTTGCTTTTTTCAAGAATTTTCTGTTTACCATTGAAAATTTTCTGTGTTTGAGCATGTATATGTTTGATGTTTGTTTCTTAATGTTATCAGAACTTTGTAGATATACACTTTGGTGTCTGATATTAAATTTTGGAATGTTTCAAATATTCAAAAATTTTCTTCTATCATTCAAAGATGTTTTTTGTATGTTTTCTATTTTTTATTTAGAGGAATGACCATATTAAAAATTTTATGTCCCCCTCTTGTCATTTTAGCATCTGTTTGTTATCCAGTCCTGCTAATTTTGTTTTGTGCCCTATAACTCATATTTTCTTTGTCTTCTGTTATGCCTTGTGATAGTTTATGGAGCGTGGGATATACTATATCAGCTAATAGAAACTGAGTGAATAGGACTTTGTTGTGAACATTTAGGAGTTGTTATATGTTTGATGCCTGTTATCATTATAGTTATCAGGAACCCCCAATTCCTTTAATGTCCTGTTTCCCCCCCCCATCTCTCTTGTCTTGAACGTTCCTAAATATTGCTTCAACAAGAGAGTATGTGTGTTAGTGTATTGCAGCTCTTTTCACTATAACCTACTGTTATTAATCTGGAGCCTTGTGATATGGTAGTGAAGTGTAGGGAAGTATAATATCTATAATTTTCTCACTAACTTTCATTCTTTCTATGGATTACTGTGTCTCAGTGCTAGCAATTTCACAAATTTATCTATCATTTCTTCACTCAAATAGTTTTATGCCACTCGCCTACTACTCTTTGAACTGCTGTGCTCTCTTTTCCTAGATTCTCATACCCTGTTGAATGTCCTATTGCTTTTTGCCTCACTCAGATGAAGCAGGAAGAATGAAAGAAGCTAGAGTGAGGAGATGTTCCCTTTCCTCATCCTGAATGAGGTCCAGAAGTAATGCTGGTGAAACTGGAGAGTTATTGTACCCTGCAGGGTAAATTTTTTGTTTTGGAGAAGTTTCTCATCATGTTTCACAATGATTATTTTTCCTTTTCCTCTGCTGGGGCCACAAATAGAATTTTCTCAGATAACCACCATATGAACCTGTGGCCTTTATGACGGAAAACCCAGGAAAATGTGGTGCTCCCCCTAAAACTGTGGCCTGTAGGACTTTCTCACTTTCATAGTAGTCCACTCTTACCTTCCTTCCCTTTGTCAAAATTACCATTTAACTGTTCCTACAAGTTGACTGCACCAGTGGCCTCCAATTCGGATAAGTAGATTTCAGGTCCTAGATCTCTATGGCAACATCTGCTTCTACAGATTTCAGAATAGCAATTTGCTGTGCAACATCATTTATTTGATGAGTATAAGAAGAATCATTGATATTAGTTTTCCAACAGTTTCTTGTTGTAATAATGGGAGAGACGGCTTCCCAGATATTTCTGTGTTGCTAATTCATGATGCTAAAGCCTCGAGATGTTTTTCAGACAGAACAGTTTTCGTCTTGGACATCACCCTTCAGCCGGACCCTAGGGAGTCAGTGCTGATTCTCTACTTGGGTGTTTGTTGAGTCTTTACACTGAATACCTGCTCCATTGTTATAGGGCAGGGAGAGGGGCACCCCCGAAACCCCAGACCTGCCCTGTTCAAACTGGGTTCTGCCATCCGCCGCATCAATACAAAATATATAGGACCTTTTGTGGAAATGATATTAATACAATTAGAAAAGACAGAGAAGACAAAGAATATAGTGTATAAGTCAAGCCCCCAGTGTTAATCCAACTCCTCGTGGGTAAAAGTCCACCCAAACCCGATTGGCCCAAAGCAAGTCTCGAAAGCCTGCCACAAGTCTGGAACAGCTTTTGGCAGGGACCCACACATAAGGCTCAGAAATAGCTAGAAAATTCTGGGAGGAACCAAAATACCTTTCGGCAGGGACCCATCCAAAAGGGTCAGAAACCGTCAGACAATTCTGAGAGGAACAGAACAAAATCAAAACCAAAATCAACACAGCCATCGTTAACTTCCCCACGCGTCTCTCACCCACATCTCTTTCAATCAGGCCAGGCCAGTGCAGCTTCTTTGCAAGTCTCTCTGCTCCTTGGTCCTCTTCTGGCCTCCATCCTTCTTCTGTCTCCTCCTGTCTTCTGCGTTCTGTCTCCTCTGTGTGTGTCTCTCTTCTCCAGCTTCTTATATCCTGCTCAGTTCCACCCTACCTTGGGTGGGACAGGGAACCTGGGACACCCACTTTTTCCTAGGGACCACCCTGTTACACCATCACTCTGTACCTGGGCACTCATGCTCTGAGGGCGTGACAGCTGGTGTCAGAGTGAGGGACTGTTGCGTTCCTTTTTTTCCTCCTTTTATTTCCCTGGATACTTTCCTTCCTTTTTTCCCTTGATAATTTTTTTCCCGTCCTCGATACTTTTCTAGAACTGGCATTTTCCTGAGTCTAAAAAGGTGGATCAAAGTTATATTCCCCAGTGTAGTGGGAGTTGCCTAAAAAATGTAGGAAGTTTCACCAAACTCCATGCTTTATTATTATTTGTAGAAAGTAAGAGGTGCCACATCTTAACTTTTCTATAGCAGTGCTGTGGGGGCCTTGGGGAAACTGGAGTCCTGAACACTTTATCAGTATGGGGCATATCTCCTAATCTGGGGCACACACGTTTCTCACATGCCCTTTACTGTCCCCCAGGCCTTACTTACCTACTGTGGTCAATGTGCTAAACACACGGTGCTCTTTGGAGAGTCAACTTAACAAAGATTCCTTTACACAGTGTCATTACAGAGAGCAGAACAATGTACACCGTAGTCCAGACAGCAGAAGTTTTCCTTCTTTTTTCCTCATAGAAAAGCAGCCTACATCTCATCTCTCTTCTTGTGAGCCGAGATAAAATTATTTACTAAAACAATGACTGTCCACCAAGCATTAGAACCATACTGCTCTGCTCTGAGAAGCATGAAATATCCAGGACAGCACTGCTGTTGAGATCGAGCCTGTGTATGTTCATCACTGTCCCCAAACATTGGGAATGACACCTCTCTTTGTTGTGTCTGGAGGGGTAAAATAAACAGGACTGCTGTAGAAACCTCCATCTCTGCAACTGTCAGATATTCATAGGTGCACTAAATTCCATGACCTTATTTTTTTTTAAAGATTATTTATGCATACAAGAGCTAGATATAGGCCAGGGGTGTGGGTGGGGGGACGGTGTGAGAGGATTCCCCAGAGACAAAGTGGGGAGCAGAACAGGTGGATCTACTGAAATACACTGCTGAGGGGAGCAGCGGGCAGGACAAGAGAGGTCTGCTGCACCATGTGGGTCAGCTCCCTGGCTGGGGATTGAACTCATGCTGCAGTGACTGGCAATAGCTTGATAGTGCTGAGAATTAACCCCTGTGCCAACAGGGAAGCCTAATGACCTTATTTTTTTTTATTTTCTATCGCTCGTATGTGTTAGCAAATCAAAAATATGTATGGATGTATGTGTGGATTGGGGCAGTGGATGGATTTCATGGGCTTCCTCTTGAGAGTTTGTGAGATAATGACCCTTGTTTCACAGGCCAGGGATCCAAAGTGAGACTTCTACCAGTTGCTAAGAATGTCCATTGCATTATATCAAAAAAAGAATAACTGCCAAGGAATTCCATTTGTTTCTTGCTGCTGCTATAACTTCATTTGTGCCTTAAACCAAGCAAATTTCTTTATTTTTCTAGTAATCTGGATGGGCCTTATGGACTAAAATTAAGGTGTTATCAAGGTGAGTTTCTTGGAGCTTTAGGGGAAATCAGCTCCACTTTTGCCTTCCCAGCCTCTGGATCTTCTTACGTCCTCTGGCCTGTAGTCCTGTATCTGTTTTGCCTCTGCTCCCATCATCCTAGCTCTTCCTCTCTGACTTTCCTACTTTCTCCCTCATTTATAAGGACCCTCAGGCTACAGTTAAGCCAGGCAGATAATTCAGGGTAATCTGCATCTTAAATCCTAGTTTAATCCTTTCTTTTAAGTTCTTTTTTTTGCCATGTAAAATAAATATATACAGAATGCAGAAATTTGGACATGAACTTTTAAAAGGAGGACTCATTCTCTCACAGTAGTCAGTGAGTTCATTGTAATCACTGATTAGGGCCGAAAATGCTGTGATCACCTGGCGTTGGCCCTCCTGCTTGCTCTCTAAGGCCACATTGAGAGTGGGATTTCAGCCTTCAGAGGATGCGCTCCACGCCAGTCTATTTATCCAATCTATTTATCCCTTAAAAATATGGTGCATTTCCTCAGGGACATGTTCCTTGATGAGTGACTTCAAATTCATTTTGGGAAGGAATATATACTGAATGTACTTATGGGGGATTTGCAACGTCTCACCTCGAAGCTAATCTGGCCTTTTCTTCATCGGGGTCAATGAACTGATTTAAATTTGGAAGCTGAGTGAGAGTCGTATTTTTATTTGTAGTGACTGACTCATTAACCTTCTGTCTGCCAATTTTCATTTTTGTTTTCTTAAATAAATCAAGCAACACTGTCATTAGCTATTTATCTGTCTCAATGCTAGTGACTACAAGATCTATTAGCTGTGACCATAAATTGTTGCAGGTCAAGAGAGCTTGCTTTCCACTCAGGTCTTGCTGCTCACTTGGAAATTATGGGCACCTCGGTCTTTGTTAAATGCTGCCATCTCCCCCTGTCATTCTGGAGCAGAAGCAATGACATCTTTTTCATTGTTATTTGAGGGCCTACCTCTATGACAGAAGATGGCAGTTCCTGACTACATCAAAATGATGAAGCATTTATTCAATTATATAATGCATTTGAATCGTTTCAGAATTATTTTGCTTTTATAGTCAAAACAAATATAAGCAAACATAAAACAAATCAAAATCAACAAAACATCAAATAAACACACTGTTGAGGAGATGAAAATTTTGTTTTAGTTTTCATACTCTATCCACGCCACCCAAAGTGAAGATCTAGATTTATTTTATTTATTTTAAAAGATTTATTTATTTACGCATACAAGAGCTGAGCTGTAGGTCAGAGTTGGGGGGTGGGGGGTGAGAGGATTCACCGGAGACAGAGTAGGGAGAAGAACAGGCAGATTGACTGAAGTACACTGCTGAGGGGAGCAGCGGGCGAGACGGGAGAGGTCTGCCATGCCATGTGGGTCACCTCCCTGGCTGGAGATCAAACTTGTCCTGCAATGGCTGCAGATAGCTTCTTAGTGCTGAAACTTAACCCTTTGCACCACCAGGGAGGCCCTAAATTCAGTTTATTTTAATAGACCTTTCAAAGTCATCTTGCTTGGACATACTTTTGGAAGAGCATTTATTATGATGCATCGAGGTTAATATTATGACAGTGACGTCTTCAAATTAATTGTTCTCAGAAGTCAGTTTAAATGGTTAATGATTTGTGTTGAGCTACAGTTAAGCATAGTAATTCTGTTATATTTTGTTCTATAGTAGTATAGCTTTGCAAACTTGGATGGTAGAGTATACATTAGGAATGCATATTATGAAATAAAAACATGCAAATCCTCCAACCTAAGAATTATTAGCAGTCTTAATAAAAGAAAGAGAAAATAAAATTATTATGCATGCCATTAACAAATATTAAATTTGACATAGAAGACATAGATATTGAAAAACATTGTGTTGATTTCTGACTTTATTATTCTTTGTTTCTGCTTCCTGTCCTTCCATATTTTTCCTTAGAATCATTGTGTTCCAAGACTCTACCTCTATTTTCATCTGTTCTTTGATAAATTTTCATATATTGTGGTATTTCAGATGCTCGGATTTTCATTAGCAGTTCTTCTTTGATGAAGTATATATTTACTTATCTGCCTCTCTTAAACTGTAAATCCAGATATCTATAGTCAGAGTGGATGCTCTCTGCTACACTTTTACAAATGGCTTAAAAACTTCCTAGATTTCCTCCCTTTAAATAATGTATTTTTAGTTCATCTGTAAAAACAAGCAGCAGAAAAAATAACAGATCAATCTGTATAGTCGAGAACAGTCCCTATTTAAAATTTACTTACCCCGGGCCTCCCTGGTGGGGCAGCGGTTGAGTGCTGTGCTGTGGAGCTGTTGGCGGCGCGCGATGCGAGTTCGACGCCCGGCCAGGGAGAATCCCACATGGTGCGGCAGACCTCTCCTGCCTCGCCCGCTGCTCCCCTCAGCAGTGTATTTCTGATCTGCCTGTTTTGCTCCCTGCTCTGTCTCTGGTGAACCCTCTCGCCACCCCACGCCTCTGGCCTGTACCCCAGCTTGTATGTATAAATAAACAAATCTTTAAAAATAAATAAATAAATAAATAAAATTTACTTACTCCAACCCCATCTGAAATTGACTGTATCGGTGCTCTTTCAAATGGGCCAACATGGTAGACACAAAGTGAATGTCACCTATGATGCAGACACTCGTTAGTCCAACAACTTCATCTTTTTTAGTGTATAATATTTAATAATCTGACTTTGTTATTTCAGTCACTTCTCATATATGCTGGTATAAAAAGCAGCCCCATCATTTTGCGAGATGTTTTACTGTCTTATATGCTCCATCTTGTCTTTGTGGTTTGCTTCATCATTCTTTCCTAACCCCTAGTAACTGATTACACTAGTCAAAAGTGAGATCATAACTGACTTAAAAAGGCCCTAATCTTAGTATATTGGTGTGCTGAACATGAATATAACCCTGAAAAATTTTTATTAGCTCTCGTTTTGAGGGTATTTCATATAATTCATTTTATATGTTTCTCCTTGTAAATTTATCCAGTAGGCCTGCAACAACATCCTATATCAGCCTAGAAGGATATAATATTGCATCACATTGCATAATGCCATCATGCACACATCATCCAGAGTTGATTGCATCATTTTCTGATGCAATGCAATACTACTGCCAGGCAGCTGCTGAAGTAAGCTGACGTCAACAGCGCACTATAGAAAGTCCTGTGGGAAAGGTTGAGCATTGAAAATATTTCCGACTTTGTGCAAGACAGCTGAAGCTACTGTTCCATAGAACTGTTATTCTTTTATCCATTTAGGCATGATACAGAACAGTCATGCCTTCAAAGTACGTTAATAGCATGGACAATTTCTGCTCTATTTGTGGGGAAGTGACATTTGCCAACCAGAAGAAAAGTATCACTTCTCAAGTGAAGAGGCTTATCATCTTTACTTCGGATGCAAGGTTGGTGACCAAGACAAGCCTTGGGCCCCACATATATACTATGCTACCTGTACAACACAGCTTTCACAGTGTTTCAATGGCAAAAGACCATCAATGCCATTTGCAGTCCCCATGGTGTGGAGAGAGCCAAGCAGCCACATAAAAGATTGTTACTTCTGCTTGGTTCCTCCTCTTTCTGGTGGAATAATGAAACAAAAGAAGTCAAGATTAGTCTGCCCAAACATTCCGTCTGCATTGAGATGACCAGTTTAACAACTTGCTGCAGAGTGATGTGAAACAAGCATGGAATGCTTTTCGCCTCGTGTCTACAAACTTTCTTGAGAGCGTTAAGGCAGAAAACTACAAGGAACTAGTAGAAGACATGCTGATGCAGTATCAGAAACTTGGCTGCAATATGTCTCTAAGGATCCACTTCCTTCATTCCCCTCTGGATTTCTTCCCTGAAAACTGTGGTATGATTAGCGATGAACATGGCGAACATTTTCATCAGGATATCACATCCACGGAACAAAGATACCAGGGAAAATGATCCACTACAGTCCTGGCTGACTACTGCTGGACACTCCCCAGAGATGCTCCTGAACAGCTGTACAAGAGACAAGCGAGGAAATCTAAGAAGTAGTCTATGACTTGATTTTTTACAGTTATTAATCATAGGCCTATTACTATCGGCATGCATTTCGTTATGGAAACATGTCCCCAGCTTTTTAAAGGATAATTCCTTTTTTAAAAATCCATTTTAAACATGTGCAATTTGATTAGTTTGGGGATACGTGTCCACTTGTGAGATCTGTTTTCAAAATATTCAGCATTTGTTTATGCGGACACTGAATGTTTGCTGTTGCTAAAAGACAGAGAAGCAGGCCAAATAACAAGTGTATGAACACCCACCCCTGCGGGGACGGAGCCAGCACAGGGTATGACAATTTAGGGTTCTTGCTGTTTTGTGCATATTTTATGTTTGCTCACGGTCAAACTTTTGTTTGCCTCGTTCCCTCTGCCAGGCCTCCTACCAGGGTTCAACAGGCAAAATGTTCCCGATCTGTCAATGTCTAATTCAAATCTCAGTTTGTCCTTGGAGCCCTTCTTTCCATCCTCATCAAAAAGTCCTGCCATCCATCTTTAAATTTCCTATAGTGTGCTAACGCTCTTCCTTTTTTGTTGTTTTTGAGGATTTTCCAAATGCTATTTCTATACAGAAACGCAACTGTCATTTGTATGTTGGCTTCTATCTTTCTACCCTGGCATTTCTCTAATCTAACTTTTCAAAAATGATTGCTTCAGGATTCTTGGTCCCCAGATATTTGTATTCCTCACTTAATTCTTGTCTCTGTTCAAATGTCATCTCAAATGAAATCTCCTTAAAGAGGTTTTATTTGAACACATCTGTCATGCCTCTGCCTTATTTTTTACCACAGCACTTATTACTTTAAAATGTATTATTGTGATTTTTTGGTATCTCCGACCATCTAAAATATCAGTTCAATAATGGCAGTAACTTTGTTTTGTTCTCCACTGTATTCCCCCGAGTCGAGTGTGGGAACATTGTAAGGCTTCAGTGACTATTTGGTGAGTGAATAAATCAGTCAGTAATCGGATAACTGTGGTTTCTGTGGTCAGTTCAAAAACAGATACAGACTGATCTAATAATTTTCAGACTCTTTTTAGAGTCAATTCTAAATAGTTTATAGGTTAAGTAGTGATATTTTTGCGTGAGTTAACAGAATTTTTTGTAAAGTAATTCCCAGATCAAAAGACAACTATTGGTATCAATTTCTTTGATTCTGTACATAATAAAAAGGATGAATGAAATACTCATTCAAGTGAGCAAATTGTAAAATTGCAAAATTTTTTCTATCACAACGTAGTAGATATAACACTAAAAAGTAGTTTACAAAATTATTCACAAATAAACATTTTAAATTATGAATTGAACCATAATGAATATATGTGCTATATACACACAGTCAGAATGTATGTATTTATATTTAAATATGCATTAGAGAGGAGTTAAAAGTAGTGATCAAGTGCAAATGTCCAATAAGGCCATAAAATAATGTTAGAGAGTAATCATTTATAAAAGTCATATTCTAAAGAATATTTAAAGGCGTTCTACTTAAAATAATACATCTAGAACATAAAAATCAGTTCTTTTATTAAACATAACTATTCATCCATGCAGTTTATAAAAGAAACTGAAAGAATTGTAGATGATGATATTGAAGAATTTGAAGGCCAGCACACAGTTACTATAGTTAATTTCTCTGAAATATTTGTACACAGTAGTATTGATACACTATCAAAATGCAATCAAGAAAATGATTAAGTTTGACAGTAAATGATTAGGTTTGACACAGCGTAATATATGCTTGAGGCAGCTGAAAAGGGGTTTCATTTTAGTTCTGTAAAATTTAAGTGCACTTTCCCGAGACTTCCATAGCAGCAGTGTGGACACAATTTATGGCTTTTGGCAGTAATCATTATAAAATTCTATCTGCATCAATTGCTAGTTTCTTAGACTGTAACAACTAGTCTGACCATCCATCATAGCCTCTTAAGTTACCCTCTTTAAATACCAACTTATAATCATTTAAAAATACTGTATATTGGTGTACACTTGAACAAAAAATACTTTTTCTCCACCTTTGATCTCCCACACTTCTATCCCCACCTCCTCATTGAAGGAACCCAAAATTAAATCGCAAATGCCTGATGCTTTTTATACAATTAGAATCCAATTTAGTTTTATTATTCATTAAAAATTGATATGGGGCTAATATTTATACAGCTGTGTATAATCTCAGGTAATGACATTCTTACTAAGATTTTGAATATAGGATCAAATAATTTTGGCGAGGCTTTCAGGCTTCATGGCTTCATTTTTACAGTCAATAAAGTACTGTCATTTGTGGTCAATATTTAAGAATATTGGAAGATCTTTATTTATTCAGATTGATTGGATGTGGAGAGTTGAGTTTTACTGAAAGTGTTCTTTATGTTGAAATTAAAGTGAAAAGTATTTAAATCTTATATTCATGCCACAGTTTGGTATTTTTTAATGTCTTAAAACACAGTTCAGCTATTTTGTGGACATGAAACATCATACTATGGTTTAAAATTTACTTTTAATTTCCCTGATTATTAATACATTTGAGCAAATTTCCACATGTTCCTGAAGACAAAGTCTCTATGTCCCAAGCAAAGCTGCAGGTGTCATGAAACTAGAATATATTTCTAAGTTATTTATATTTTATGATGAGTGTCTACCAAAGTACCTGACTTAGAATCCACATTGCATAAAATTGTTCAATTTTATTGACTCCGGAGAGAAAATTCAGTTCTCAAATCTACACATGACAATGGTTGAGGGAGTGAGGGCTTTTCTGCCAATGACCTTAAAAGAAGCAGAGAAAATTTTCACATAAACCCTTGTGAAAACGCTCTCGATCTAAGTAGGATTAGCTGTCCATTTCTGAACTAATAATGCAAGTATCCAAAAATTAATTCTGACATCCTGAGTTATGTGATTACTGTGATTTACTTAGGTCAAATTGAGCCCACAGTTTGAACTGAATGGATGTTGTCTATTCAATCCAGGTATATAATACAGCATTCCAGTTTTATATTTTATACACACACACACACACACACAGTTGCATGTATATTATCTATTCCTACACATTTTTACACAATTAGGGACATATGTTAACAACATATCTAAATTATGTTTTCAAAACTGTCTGGAGATAGAATGATTTTTAATTATGGCCTGATGTTTCTATTGCAAAACCAGAAGGAAACATTGGCACTTAAGTAAGCTATGTGAAATCAGAATAATAAGGTTGACATATTCATATAGGTTTTAGAAAGAATATTAACCCAATGTTTTCTTTAATGACTTGAATGTCAAAACAGAACCAATATTGTCCAGAGTTAAATAAATATTTAACTATTCAGCTATATTTATCATCACCTAGAATCACTCTTAAAATTAACAGAATATTCCCTGAATATTGGGATGTCGTTTAATATGCTGTCTACCAAGAAAAATAGTGTATATCAGGTTTTGAAATATTTCACTACAATCAAGAGGAAAAAAATGGTTTAAAACCTGTAACCGTCTCAGCTTTTAAAGTGATATTTATTTTTATGTCAATTAGCAACAACTTAATAAGTAATGTGAGCCAAAAAAGCAGCTACTCCTGCCCATAATGGAATAAAGATTCAAGAGCTAAAACCGATATGATTTCCTCATAGCTGTGCTGTTCACATAAAGTGACAAACTGCTATATCTCTTCTGGTCGTTTATAGCTTACACCAAAATGAGATTTGAATGGTGTGAAATTATTGCTTAAATAACTGACAACTATAAAAGATCAAAAAGCAAATTATTTCAAAAGTCAGAAAAATTATATCATTTGTTATTAATTACTGAGAAAAAAACACATTGTGGTATTTAGTTTAAAATCTTTAATATTCTGTCAGTGGTCAATCTCGTGGCAGTAAGTCTTGCCATTTTAACAATTTATAAAAAAATGTGCATTTATGATAATTTTTCTTAATGAAGGCAGAGCTATAAATTTGAGCCAATAATCAAATTTAAACTAAAGGAGCATAGAAATCCATGACCATTTTAGAAATCCAGAAAATCTAAAATTTTGTTAGGAAATATTCATATCAGTAGCAAAAATAAACAAATGGACATGCAGGTACTTTTTTTTGTGAAGTTTTAATCCCGATTTTCCTGAGGGTACAGCTTTACTTTGTCCTTGAACTTAGCACTCTCTCGTATGGTAATGCGTTTGTGCTCACTCTGATTTATGAGTCATTGAGGAAAGCTATGCACTGTAACATACAACATCAAGGTAATATGTTCCTACCCATTTAATCCACACGGGGATTTTGATACATAACATATGAACTTGAGATTCAAGGGCAAGGAGGCAGTAAGTTCAAACCAGAGTCCACAGGCTCATTTTCTAATTTCAGTTTCCCGAACGCTTCTTTTCCCTGGGAAGAATTTATGCATAATAGATTTCTCCTTCACTTTCTCTGTTAAAATAATTTGTTCTTTCCAATAATCACTAGAATTTCCATCATATTTTTTTTGTTTCTCCAAACTAATCATTCTAATGTTAATTTTTGAGTGAATATGCATTCTCTGCAACCCTCATTTTCTCTTTCTAAAATATTATCTTTATTAATCAAAAATACAATGATCTTGATTCAAAGACCCTTTTTATAGAATCCAGAATTTCTAACGATATGATTAGCCCTTTCAAATTAGCAAACACCAAAAAACAACTATACTGTGATTACATATATGACAGTATTTGTAAATATGAGTATAGTGTTGTTCAGTTTATATTTATCACTATTTTATTAGAGCCAAAAAAAGATAAATCTTCAATCTGATTTGGTATCATGATTTTTAGTTGAATTTTAGGAAGCAGTTTCCAAAGACCGTGGTTTATTAATAGGAAAGTTCTTTTTTTTTTTTTAAAGAATTTTTTTTATTTATACATACAAGCTGGGGCACAGGCCAGAGGCGTGGGGCGGCGAGAGGGTTCACCAGAGACAGAGTGGGGAGCGGAACAGGCAGATCAGAAATACACTGCTGAGGGGAGCAGCGGGCAAGGCAGGAGAGGTCTGCCGCGCCGTGTGGGACTCTCCCCGGCCAGGCCTCAAACTCGTGTTGCCGCTGCTGCGTTGAACTTGCGTCGCCACTGCCAACAGCTCCACAGCGCAGCACTCAACCGCTGCGCCACCGGGGAGGCCCAATAGGAAAGTTCTTCTGTTACTCAAGATTCAGCTGAGATGGCATTTTAGTTCTTGACATGAGATTTGCTGGTGGTAGACCTTAAGAAAAATAAACATCTCTGAGTGTTACCTCCCTTGAACTAATTAAAAGGTGTTTGTCATTTTATTTTATTTTATGAAAATGACAGTTCCTCCAAACTAAAGTAGCTTTCTTTTGGCAGACACTTATTTATGAAGATTGAATATTCATATTTCTCAGGTCTGTTTCTATCTATCCAAATATCCCTATCCCTAATGTTAGGGTCCCATTTTGTTATAACAAATCATCACATGTAGCTTGTGTCTTCAGATTTTGCAACTCAACGAACCAAATCATTATGTCAGCATCTATACAGTCACACACAAGATCATTTTATCAGTAGCACTTTTTGTTCACAGTTAAAATCACTGGGAAAAAAAAATATGTATTTTTTTCCCTTGCCATGATTACTTGATCTTCTTATGCCCTTCTTTCTAGTAACCTAGCAACATGCCACACCATGATCCAGGTTACCAGGTGTGACTGTGATGGCTCTGTGTCATGGTTGACAGGTGGCATGTTTGCACTCTGAAACAGTCGCCCATGTGCTCTTAAAATACACGAGCAACCAACCCAGAAATCCGTCTCAGGCTCTGCCTATTAAGCACCTGCATTCATCACAGAAACCTTCACATACCATTTCTTTCTTGTCAAACAACCAGTTTTTGATTCAGGATCGTACAAATCACAAAAACATGAGTTAAGGAGAGAGGCCTCGTTCTGTCTATTGAAAACACTTGGCCAATTTTTCATTAAATGTTTTAAGCTTCAACCATGTGGTCATCTCCCTCTATGGGTGTTTTTTGTTTGCTTTGTGTTTTTGTGGATGGTGTTAGCAGATTCAAGTTCTTCATAGATTATATATTTGAATCTATTATAACATTAATTTTAAGTGTATGGTTTTCCTACAAAATGATAACGGTTAACACATTTTTCATTTGCTTATGCTTTATAATAAGCAATATACATTTTTCTTTTTGTCTTCAATCTGAAGTCCATCAGTCATTTTATTTTGAAACTCCATTATTTGCAATTTTTGTGTTTTTAACTTTCAACTGTCTAGATTGCACCCTTAAGTATGTTTTTTTAAAGTCTTCCTAAGTATTAAATTCCTACATAATGTAGATAATTGAGAATGTTTTCTTCTATCTTAACATGTGACTATCTGGTATATTATTCCTTTGTCTTTTGTCATCTAATATTACTGAGATTTCTGAAGTTAATAAGAAAGATTATATCATTACACATTATTTTTCCTGTTAAACTGACCTAGTTCTTATGCTTGGTTGCTGCAAATTTATAAAAGTCATTTTTTGGAACATTTCGATCTTGGTTATTTCTACTTTTTTTTTTTAACTCAGGGTTTTTAAATATATAGATTCAGAATTTTATCTTCAGCATATTTTTCTCTCATGACTTTAATTATTCTCCTGCTTTATATGTGCTGCCTGCTTCTTTAGAAATATCAGTTATTCCCAGGGCGGTTCTTTTCTATTTCCCCCTTCTCCCTATCCATCATATTTGTGGCACAGATATTACTCTGGCCATATCCCTGGAGCTTTGCCATGTCTGCATACTGCAGCGTTTCAGAGTGCCCTACGAAGTCAATATCTGAGCCTCCGTTTTCGAGAACCCTCTGAGCTCCTGGAGCAATTCACCCAGAGGACAGAGAGCTGAGGCGCGTCAGTTTGCCTCTCTGCCCCCGTCTACCTGCTCCCGAGCAGTAGTGCGCCGGTGCCCACACTCTCATCACATGAAATCCCAGCTGCTTTTCCCTGGAAATCATAAGGTCTAACATAACTGCATGCCCAAAGAGACGCCGGTGAGCTCAAGGTGTCGGCACCTTCCTCCCGTCCTCTCTGTCGGGCTTGTGTTCCGCTTCCTCAACAGCAGGCGTTCAATTCCCAACTCCACATACGGGTACCTTTTGTATATGGCGAAACCTTGAGTTTCAGATAGCAAAATCCCTCATTTTTAATACTTTAATATTTCCACACTGACACAACTTTAGGCTACTCATAAGATCCTCAAGAGGATCATTACTGTTCATACATACTATAGGATTTTTTCCCCCAGTAACAACTAGTATGGTAAAATGATAAATTAATCTACTTTGAGTCTGCAGTCCTAGAGATTTAGTTTAAAATCATGAGTCAGGATTGTCATGTGGGATTGTGTTGCCCTTGATTACCTTTGGCTAGATAAGGAGGGATATATGATATAGCCAATAGTTCTTGTGATACTTCCATATATCAGCACTGAGATCGATAGCCTATGGATAAATAACTCAACATGATACCTGGGTCTTTGACAACATTCATTTGGACTGGGAACATATTTTTGTAGATTGGATTTGGGGATACAAGATCCTGACTTTTATATATACAAGGTTTTAATAATCATTTTCCTTCTATAATCCCCATATTGAAGTTGGCCAATACATCCTTTAATGCCACTATGAAGACATCTTTGCATCTGATCATTCCATAGAAAGAATGTGAGAGACATGTGAACTTTGGCCCCCAAGGCCTGGTTCCTACCTCCATGCATGTGCTTGGGCCATGAATAGCACATGGAAACTCTTTTTGCCTGTAATAGACATTTAGCCAATTATTGTCCTTACGCTCAAAACTCAAAATTTTCTCACTCAAATAGCAAGATGTGAAAAAAAAAAATTAGAAGAAAATGAGTTCAGGTTTTCCAATTCAGAGCATTTCCTCTAATGGCTTTGCTGGCCCAGCTGGGCTTTCCAGATGCATGGGGTAGGTCCCCAAGAATGAATAATAATCAATGTAATCTTACTGCCCCACCAAATTAGAAATGCCCCAAGTTCTCAAGTTAATCAAACAGGGTGGAAATAACACATGGAAAATGTCAATTAATTTTTCTCCCCCCATCTCCATTCTTTTATAAAGCTCTGATATATATCAGAAAGTTTCTCAAAAACTATAGTGAAGTAGGAAGAGTGGCGAGAGTGTGAATTAATTAATACGAATGTTCAACTTTCATAACAAAGTTAGTAAAATATAGTCCTTAAACCAAACCTTTGCCTAATGAGCTTGCACTGAGCTACTAGAACTAATCTAAAATTTCAGTTGACCATTATCACACTTATAGCACTCATTCTTCTTTCCCAGTGTTCTCAGAATGTCAGTGCTCTTATTTGCAATGTTATGAAGATTGATGGAATAATATGTGTGTAATACCCTGAGTTCCTAGAGACAAATTTAAGCAGAAAGTATTAATATTAGTTGTTATATTGCTACTCTTTTTTTGCCTCACTTTAGAATGAGATGGATAGCATGAAGCTAAAAAGACAGAGAGTAAAATTAAGTATGAGCTGCTTCATTAACAGTTCTCAGGTAATTTTTTGGCTCTCCTAGGTTCTTTCTACTTCAGTGTTCTCTGATGTACAAAGTGCCCCATTCTTTCATGGAATTTTTTTTTTCCTTCCCTTCAGAGGAAACAGGGAAAAAAAATCCTAAATATTAAGAAATCAACTGTACGCCTAACTTCGTTGAGACGTTAGATTCTGAAACATGGTATTTCTCTTCATTACCTGTCTTCTGGAATGTCTTCTACTTTCCTCATTAATCCCCATCAACCTCACTCAATTCAAGATGTCATTATTTCTTGTGTCACTTGTCTTAACTATCATGTAAGATATGATCTCTCTCTCTCTCCTCACTCCCCCACCCCTCCCAACTCCTCCCCTCCCCCCTGCTCAAATACTTTCATTATAGAGAAGAAATATCTTCCTGTGGACATCTCTGTCCATACCAGCCTTATTGGCCATTACACTTTTGCATCACCATGTTAATGCTGAACATTTCTTCATATACAAGTCCAGCCATCTCCTCCTCAGGAAGTGCTCTCTTACTTTCCTGGTTTTGTCAATACACCTGACTGTGTTACCTCATGGACCACATTTTTCACCATCACAGAATAAACTACTGTTAATATATTCATAATTTATGTGACCATTTAATGAAAGACAGCATTTCCACAGATTCTAAGATGCAAAATGAAAAGAACTGGTTATTTTAAAATAATTTGATCAATCAATTAGCTTTTTTTTTCTTTCTTTTTTTTTAATGTAGATGTTTCAATTCTCTAAAATTAAGTCCTAGGAGTGTGACTGATGAGTCATAAGCTAAGTGCATATTCAAATTCCAAAGAATTCGATAGATTATTTTCTAGAGTGCCTATGCCATTGAATATTTCTTCCTAATATCATGGTTTTAATTTTCATCTACCTAAGGAAGTGTAGCATTGCCCTCTGCCTTTATGCTTATTTGACAGCATTTTCCTCTTTGGTTAAGCGGCCACCATGGCTTCTGCCCATCTTTCCATTTGTTTTTATTCTTTCATGTTGCATTTTGAGAATATATATTCTACCCATGAGATCCATGTCAGCACGTGATAAGTGGTTTGCAACTATTATTTCCTACTTGACACCTTTTTTTTTTTTAACTTCACTCTCTTAGTAGATTCTCAAAGCAAGCATTTTTAAGTAGAGAGAAGCCTTAATCAATTTTATTTTTGGTGTAGTATCTTAAGATTCTTTACCAATGACTAGTCCTTTAAGATTATCTCCTGTGTCTTTCTAAAAATTTCATAATTGTTGTCTCTGAATAAGACACAGTTTTATATTTCTTTTTTCATTCTATAGGTTCTTGATTGCCTTTTTACCTTTTGTCTATTGCGGCTTCCAGTACTGTATTGGATTTGAATGATGGGACACTTTTCAAAATGTTTCCATATCTGCAGTGTTAGGGAGGAGAACATTCTCTTTCACCATTAGGTGTAATGATGGCTGTAGGTTTCATGGAAATGCTACTTGAGTAGTTTAAGTTTCTATTTGTAGCTTTCTGGCAATTTTACCATAACTATGTGGAATTTTGTCAGCTGTTTTTCTCCATCAGTTGGTATTATTGTGTGTTTACTTCTTTAGCCTGTCATTGTGCGTATTACATTGATTGACTTTTTAATCTTGAACTAGGCTTCATCTTTGGAATTAATCCTGTGGTTATGGTAATAATAATTTTTATATATTACAGAATTTATTTATTTTTTTAATTTTTTTTATAATATATATTTTTATTGTTATTTATGTCTTTTACATTTTGCATTCCCCTTGGGTAGCCCACCACCAATTCACCCATGATCCATCTCCATGGTCCCTTGTGTTCTTTTCTATTCCATTTTGTGCCCTTTCCCTTCCCTCCCTCCAGCTCCCTCCTTACCCCCCTTCCCCCCACTGATTGTCTCTCTCCCACCCAGCCTCCCTATAGTCCTGTTATAAGTGAAAACATTCAATATTTTTCTCTTTCTTTCTGGCTTATTTCACTGAGTATGATCCCCTCTAATTCCATCCATGTCGCTGCAAATTGCATGTGTTTATCTTCTTTCCATGCTGAATAGTATTCCGTTGTGTATATGTACCACTTCTTCTTGATCTAATCATCTATTTTTGGACATCTGGGTTGCTTCCATACCTTTGCTATTGTGAACAGTGCTGCAATGAACATATGGGTGCATGTATCCTTTCGGATTAGTGTTTTTTTATCCTTTGGGTAAATTCCCAAAAGTGGGATTGCTGGGTCGTATGGAAGCTCCATGTTTATCAGTCTGAGGAATCGCCATACAGCCTTCCATAGTGGTTGGACCAGTTCACATTCCCACCAGCAGTGTAGAAGACTTCCTTTTTCTCCACATCCTTTCCAGCATTTGTAATTGCCTGCATTTTTAATGTGTGCCATCCTCACAGGTGTGAGGTGGTATCTCATAGTG
>PVIJ01009452.1:0-66777 GCA_004024925.1 Scalopus aquaticus
CCTATAGTCCTGTTATAAGTGAAACCATTCGATATTTTTCTCTTTCTTTCTGGCTTATTTCACTGAGTATGATCCCCTCTAATTCCATCCATGTCGCTGGAAATTGCATGTGTTTATCTTCTTTCCATGCTGAATAGTATTCCATTGTGTATATGTACCACATCTTCTTGATCCAATCATCTATTTTGGACATCTGGGTTGCTTCCATACCTTTGCTATTGTGAACAGTGCCGCAATGAAGTACTAGGAACCCCAAGGAGTTGCATTTTTGAAAATAGATAATAGTTGAATTTAGATAATAGTTGCATAGCTTAAAATATAAATAACTTACACCATTAAATATAGTACATATCATAAAGTAAAAATTATGATTGTGTCCAACTGTATCACTTTGGTAACCTATTAGAAATATTTAAAGAGTAGCAAGGAATGCACATATCAAGTTTAAATTCAATTTTAATTAGCTGTGGGAAAAAGTTTTTTTTTTTGAAAAGGTGAAGTTTTTAAGTGTAAGATTTCAACAATGCAGTGAGTGAATATTGATTGTGGGAATTAGTTTCTAAAATACAGTTAAGGTTGTTATTGAAATATATATTAATAACAAGACTGGCATATTGATTTTGTTTTCTTTGATTTTATCAGCAGATGCTGTGTGTATGGTCCCATTTCCATCTTCTAAATCATGCCTTTTCAAGTAATAGTCTCCTAAGGAAAATGAACCTTCAGTGTGACCATATCTACTATCAATACTATATGCTCTGTCTCACTGAGCACTTTTAAAATTTGTCACTACTCTCAGGTAAGGAACAGTAGCCAAACATTCATTGGTTTAGAAAATTTATATAATGCAGATGTGACCATTTTTTCATAGATAGTGAATGTTACAGATAACTTCCTCTTAACAGAATCTTAGGCAAAGTACTTGATAAGAATCTATGGAACCTAAGCCCTTCTCATATATTTCAAATAATTTTACTCTAAAAACCAGAGGAATAGTATGTAAAGAGCCTGTTTTCTGCCCAGTAGTCTGTTCCCTGGACCAAGTTCTAATAATATGTGGCACCTTTTTGGTTTTGGAAGAATATATTCCTTTCATCGATGGCCCTTGGATTTTGGCTTGAGTGATCATGCATCACATTTGAGGAAATCCTGTTCTCTAATTATTATTTTCTTAACTATAGATGACCTCTTTTGCAGTGATATGAGTTACAATAAATCTAGATTCTGTAAGATACTTACAGGCTATTTTGCTTTGATGACCCTAGTCTCTCTCAATTTTTTGAGAACTCTGGTTATTTGTGATCATATATACTGATAGCAACTGGGTCATAATCATATAAATGCATGCACATGCATATGGGTCTTTTTCTTATGGTTTGCTAGATAGAAGCTGGATAACTTCATTGTGGACATTTACTGACATACCATTGATACATGGGTTATTCCTTAGTTTATCTTATATTTCAATGAGTACGTGTGTCATATAAAACACAGTTGGGCTACAGCTTACTGTTTTCCTCTCATTTATTAACTTTGACTCCATAATCATATATAGGATGTGTAGGGTCTTCTACTAATGATTAGGTTACATTGTAAAAAAAATCACTTTAAGTTCACAGTGCTGAATGGGAGCGTCAGTTTGCTGCCAGTGCCCAGCACCCCGAGAGAGTGTTGCGCCACGGCTTTTTGCCAACCTCTGAATTTCTGGGAAAGCTTTTAATGTATTCAGTAATACATGATTTCTACCGAATGGTTTTCACACCATTGTAAACTTGAAACATTGTAAGTCTAACCATCTGTCTACCTTACACCTTCATGCTTTCAAGGGTTTTTTAAGTTTTATATCTTCATGTTGGTATACTGGACTTACGTTGGTAAAAGGATGTAAAAAAAGAGATAAGTCCCTCCCTCTCTAAATTTACTGATGCATAATCATATAATTATGTCACATTTTAGAAGTTTTACATTTTTCCAGGTTCATTAATACAAAATTGATAAAGGCCATTGTGTAAGTTTAAAAAGAACAGGACAATTTGATGTGTGTATTATATGAAGTGGTTTCTACAAATGGTTAATTAAAACGCCATCGCCTTACATTTCTTTCTTTTTAATCTTTTGTTGAGAACATTTATGACCCACTAATAGCAAGTTTGAAGTATAATGTGTAATACCATTAACTATAGTCACCATGATGTATGTTAAAGCCTCAGAACTTAATAATCTCATAATTGAAAGCTTATTTTTTGCATAGGCGAACTGGGGTATAGGTCAGAGTTATGGGGAGGGGATGATTCAACAGAGACAGAGTCCGGGGCAGAGCAGGTGAATCTACTGAAATACACCTCTAAAGGGAGCAATGGGCAAGACAGGAAAGGTTTGCTATGCCAAGTAGGAAAGCTCCCTGCAGTAGCAATGGCGTGATAACGGCTGAGCCACCAGGAAAGCTCCAACCCCTGCGCCACCAGGGAAGCTCCAAGAGCGTTGACTTTATGTAGGTCTTTTCCTGTTGTAGAATTATATAAGAAACTTAATGTCATTATATATTAGTACTTCTTGCTTAGAATTTTTAATAATTTTATATTAAAGATTAACACTTCAGTGTTCACTTCAAATGAAACCTGTTGAATTCCGGCCTCCCTGGTGGCACAGGGGTTAAAGTCTCAGCTCTATCAAACTAAAGCCAGCCACTGCTGCATGAGTTTGATCCCAGGTTTTACCCTTGGCCCAGCAGCTAACCAACCTGATGTGGCAAACCTCACTTGTCTTGCCCACTGCTCCCACCAACAGTGTATTTCAGAAGCTCCTCCTGTTCTGGTCCCAACTCTGTCTCTTGTGAATCCTCTCACTCCCTGTGCCTCTGGCCTATACCCCAGTTTTTTTTTTAAGATTTATTTTATTTATGCATATAAACTGGGGTACAGGGCAGAGGCATGGGGCGGTGAGAGTGTTCACCAGAGACAGAGTGGGGAGCAGAACAGGCAGATCGACAGAAATACACTGCTGAGGGGAGCAGCAGGCGAGGCAGGAGAGGTCTGCTGCGCCATGTGGGAATCTCCCCGGCTGGGCATCGAACTCGCGTTGCCACTGCCGACAGCTCCACAGCGCAGAGCTTAAGCGCTGCGCCACCAGGGAGGCCCTATACTCCAGTTCTTATATGCATAAATAAATAGGAAGAAACCTTTTTTAAAAAAAACAACTTTCTGATTTCAGCAAATACTTGGTTATAGCCTATACTTTACTGTGTGTGCGTGTGCGTGTGCGTAAGAACGGGGTAGGCCAGAGGTACAGGGACTGAGAAGATTCACCAGAAACAGAGTAGAGAACAGAACAGGCAGATCTACTGAAACACTGCTAAGGGTTGCAGCATGTAAGACAGGAGAGATCTGCTGTGCCATATGTGGGTTAGTTCACACAGACCATAGCAATGATAGTGTTGATACTTAACCCCTAGGCCACCAGGGAGGCCTTATATATTGTTTTTTAATTGCAGGATTATTGGTACATAAATAATTGTGTATCTTAAATGGTGTTTTAGAATTCAGTACATACATAGTCTTTCATCTTCATTTACAAATTTTTTGAGATGTGTTATTTCTAGTTTGACTCTTTTTTAAAAAAAGATTTATTTATTGATGCATACAAGAACTGCTGTGTAGGCCAGAGGCATAGGGGTTGACCTGAGACTTTAGCCCCCTGCATATACTCAGGTAGGTCCAGCTATATTGAATCTGATTAATACATCTTTTACCTACAAAGGTTATAATTTTTTTTAAGATTTATTTCTTTATGCATACAAGTTGGTGACCGAAGGCCAGAGGTGTGGGATGGTGAGAGGATTCACCGGAGAGAGAGTGGGGAGCAGAACAGGCAGATCAACTGCTGAGGGGAGCAGCAGGTGAGGCAGGAGAGCTCTGCTTTGCCATGAGGGAATCTCCCTGGCCGGGTATTGAACTCGGGCTGCAGTGGCTCTGGACAGCCTCCCATTGCTGCGCTTATTAACCCGTTGCGCCACCAGGGAAGCATCCAAAAGTTTTACATTTTATTTTCTAAAAAGCCTTTGAAGAATATTTACTGTTTTGCATTTTGTCTTTATTGAGGTGGCATTGGTTTATGACACTGTATGTGATACTGAGTTAGGGCTTAAGGAGAATACACCTCAGATGTATGTTACTGCACCACCCCCACCACTAAAGCGCACCCATAGTCCTTTACCCAAGGTCATTGGGCCCTTGTCCCCTTTTGTGTCTACCCATACACTTCCTCCCATTCTAGTAGTCTCAATTCTTATAGACTCTACTTTATCATATTAAATTTTTAGGGCCTCCCTGGAGGCACAGCGATTAGGTGCTGCACTGTGGAGCTGATGGCAGTGGCAACGCGAGTTTGACGCCCAGCCAGGGAGATTCCCACATGGCACGGCAGACCTCTCCTGCCTCGCCCGCTGCTCCCCTCAGCAGTGGATTTCCCTCAATCTGCCTGTGCTGCTCCCCACACTGTCTCTGGTGAACCCTCTCGCCGCCCCATACCTCTGGCCTGTACCCCAGCTTGTATGCATAAATAAATAAATCATTAAAAAAATAAAAAATCATTAAATTTTTAAATACATAATATACACTTGGTAGTATAATGCCATATTGTGTCTTGCTCATCTTTGCATTTCATTTACCTTCGGGCTGACCTTTCATACAATATTACTCATTATTTGAATTTTATAACATACAGCAAGGCATGTTATCTTGGGTTTCTCATATTATTCCTTTTTAGTCCTGTACAGTGCTTTTTTGATCACTAAGTTGGTGACTGAAAGGAAAAGAGAATTTGATCCTTGATTTTTCTGGCATGTCACTGTGAATCCTATCCAGTAGTGCTGCACCAAGGCTGAAACCATATTTACTGCATTTAGGACAAATGTAAACCACTCCAGGTAAAATAACCTTGTTAAAAAATTATTTTTTTATTGCAGAGGCCTTGGCTAGGTTCATGATGACATAGGACCTTGACTGAATATAGTGATTTTAAATTTTGAGCTTAAAATGATACTCTGAAATCCAGTCAATGTGCCTCACTTGATTTAGATTTCTCATAGAACACTATTCTCAATAGAATGTATTGATTTGGCATATGGAAACTTTAAGTAAATAGAAATGGCTGGTGTAGTACTACACTTTGTCATTTCTACAAACAGCCTTTTTTATTTTCAAACATATTCTGAGCTAATTCTTTTCTTTTTTTTTTAATACTACATATATATGTTGTTGAAAGTAAAAAAAGGAAGGCTCATTCCTGGATCATAGAAGGCACATGTTCTTGATGAGTTGGAAGAAAGGACATGTAAACATGTAACTACCACCTTTTAGCCTGAACAGTGAATGTCAATGTAGGTGTCTTAAGTGATGTCCAGGAAGGAGGGTAAGTATTCTTTATGGAACATATTTATGAAATACAGTTCATTTGGTAAGTGCTTTCACATGGATTTTGTTGATGCTTGAGGGAAATTTATTTTGTGATTTTTATCTTTTTGCTTTGTTGACTGCGGTTGACGCACGATTATAGAGACAGTACAATAATAGATGTTTAAGAAATACTAATTAAATGCATGTGGCAACACTCATAATTATTTTAAATGTTATAATGCAATTTTTAAATATAAGGCAGTTAAATTCTTTACTGTGGAATATTTTGATATATTCTAGACCCATTGATATGTAGCTCTATACTCTGAAGTAGTTAGCTTTTAGATAGGCACCAGTTGACCTATTCATTTCATGTTAACCAGGACTTACTTAATGTTGGACTATTTGTGAAGTTTACAATGTATTTGTGGGATTAAGTTTTAGTTATTTTTGATAAAAATGTGGAACTAAAAGTGCTGTTTGAGTTCTCTGAGGTGAGAGGACTTCTCTTGTTTAATATGGTAATGAAGAAGATATAACAACATTATTTTAAATTTAGTTCCAAGGACATGTTCATTGCAGGTATGTATGTTGATAAGTAAGTCGCTTCAGGTGTTGAAGTAGCTTTGCTCTACCAGGGATAAACAGGCAATTTAGTATAGGGGAGCAGCTCAGAGTTGAGTATACTATACTTCATTCAGTCTCCCAAATAGTAGATGAAGAAACCTCAAATGACTTTTGCCTTGTATTGAAAGGGGATTTGCTGTCGTCATCAGGGTGTACTGTGGTATCCTTTTTGTGCCAGGGAAACAGACTAGAAGAAGCATTTCCATTGGTACTTTTATACATTGAATGTCATCTCAATTAGTTTCTTAATTTGCTTTGTTAATATGGTGTTTCTTTGCCTCTGATTTAGGAAGTTCTAATGGGGAATAGAAACCATTACTGGGTCACTTATCTGGGTTAATTTCATTTGAGTAACAAGATTAATCTGAAAAAGTAGGAGAGGTAGCCAAGATTGAAGAAAAATGTTATATTTCAACTTAATTTTTTATTGTGAGTCACATTGTATTTAATTTATAGCTGATAAGGATAACACAGTGACCTAGAGGTATAGCTTTTTGTACATTTGCAATCATTAGGCTGTCTACTCTCATGAAATTTGTATAGCATAGTTATAGAGTTCCTTGTTCCTTGTATATTATCATTTTTTATGGTGGCAAAGATAGTTTAAAAAAACACAGTTCTCCATGTCAGTAATTTCACATTTATTAGAAGACATGTTACAGGAAAAATAGTATGCTCATTTATTTCCATGATAAAATTTGGATTATATTACAATTCCAGTTTGGTCCCTTATGTCAGAAATGTTAAAACTTGGCTTCTATGTCCATCACTGTGTCAGATAGATCTGTGGTTGGACTTTCTGCTTTATCTCTTTATCTGCCTTAATTTTGACTATCCTCGTTGATTATTCTATGTTTTTTATACTTACCTCTGAAGAATTTGGTGGATGTTTTCAATGTAATGTAGGTCTTTTAATTGGTTTATAGTAGGTTATTGGTTATTATTATAGTAGGTTATTTCATATTGAAAATATGAAGTTATTTTTTGTGTCTGTGGTGACATTTGAATGCCTTTCAGTTTTTTTGGACTGTGAAAATCTAACTTAAGCCATTATATGTAGTTCAGTGACATCCAAGATCTCAGTGATATTCTAGGAGATCACTAGGGTCTTTTTATTGTTTTTTATTTTTTGTTGCTGCCCTAGTTGTACATCAGTTGTTAGTGCTGCTGTTTACCATCCATTGTTAAATAAAGATAACCATTCATTCTCCCAAACCAGGTGATTTTTCCTCCATTTATAAAGAATGTACTGCCTGCAGGTGTGCTTCTCTTTATGTAGTTTTAACTGTTGTTGAGAAAGACCTTGACTGGATTTATGATGAGCTGTGTTTACTGAGCATGATGAAGTGAAGCTCACTCTGAGTACTCTGAAGTCCAGCCCAAGCGTCTGTCCAAAGTTTTCACATACACATTTTCTGAACTTAAATTCCTAAAAGTTTCACAAGGGTTTTTTCCCATCAGTACTGTGCAGGTTAGGGAGAATGGAACTGTGGCTTTTTTCCAGTGAAATACAGGGAGGTTTGTTCTGGATTCACTAGAATTTCGTTTGGGGAGTACCTTCTATGTTTTTGTAGCATTTGTACCTGTCTTTTTCACAATGTATTTCCAGTTGACACATTGAGAAAACAAGGACTTTGGAACTACTGTGCTTCCCTTTCCATTATTATTAGCATCATGCAGTTCCAAATTCATACCAAAAGTTTCTTCAGATCACAGTCTCAACATCTATGGGGCAGCTCCAATTACCACACGAATATAAAATTGCTAACTTTTTGGTAATACATTGATTGTTTGGACTTTTTAAAAAAATGTCGTCATCTCTTAACATTTTTTAAGATTTTATTTATTTTTTTTCATAGAACTGGGGTGCAGGCCCCAGTACAGGATTGAGGATTCACCAGAGACAAAATGGGAGCAGAACAGGTAGATCTTCTGAAAAATGCAGAGGGGAGCAAGGGCTGAGACGGGAGAGGTCTGCTGCATCATGTGGGTTAGCTCCCTGGCCAGGGATTGAACTCAGGCCATTGCAGTGATAGTGCTGACGCTTAACCCCTAGGCCACCAGGGACTTCCTGACTTTGACTTATGTTAAAGTCACATTCAGAAGGACTACTCTTAATAAGTTAACTCCTCCTGCATCTTGACAAAGCCTGCCTGGAGATTTAAGTCTTTGTGATTGAAGAGAATGAAATTGTGGGTTTGCAGTTGTTACTATTAAACTCTAGAGAGAAGAATTGGTTTGCTAAATGCCATGCATTTTTTTCAACTTGGTCTTTAATATGACTATTTAAAATTTACCTTTGCTTATAAAAATAATGATTCTTTTGTTATCTATGATAGGCATTCTTTGTGTAGGTACTGAAACAGTTTTTTTTTAAACCTGAATAAAAATGCAGTCAGGGATGGTTAACTATACCAAGTTCATCAAATACTCATCTTTTTAATTTGCTAAGGTGTGTGTATGTACATATATGTATATGTGTATATATATGTACATATACATGTATGGTATAAGGATATTAATACTGTGACAGGTGACCAGTTTATAATAAAAAGTTATCAAGGTTTGAGAGAATTGTATGGTTGGTTGACGAGCCTTTTTCTTAATTCATTATCTTACAAGTCTGTTTTTTTTTTTTTGCCATAAATAGTGTATTTATAACCTTGTAATTGTTTAGGTTCTCTTCAGTGTTCCAGATCCTGGCTGGTATGCATGCATTGGGTAAACTGAGAGAAGCTAGTGAGCTGCCCATTTTACCACTTGTATTAATGGAAGGATTGCATACACTTGAGTGAGAAAAGGGGAGGAATGAGGTTTGGGTCTGCTTGAGATATAGTATTGACTTAGGGTTGTTTAATTTGGATGTTTGGTGCAATGTAGAGTGGTTAGTGATTAGGAGAAGAGACACAGTCATAGTTGGAAGCTCAGCCCCATCTTAACCCCACCCCTGGTTGCTACTTCTTTATTTAGGTGAACTAAGTAAATTTGCCTATAGATGCAAATCCCTGGATGAGGATTAGTTTTTGTTTTAATTTTTTTTTTTGAGGGGTGAAGTTTGTCTTAATGATTAGACATTGTTTATTGCATCTGATGACATCTTTCACTTATCAGCCATCCAGACAAGATCATTTATAAGGGCAATTTAGTGAGAAGAGTAATGGTAGGAACAAAGTATCAATAGATGGTGAGCAGTAGTTAATGGATGGAAGAAAGAGAAGAAGGAAGAAGACAAGATTTAGAGTGATTGTAGCTGTTAAAATTGCTGTGTTGTCCGAGTGTGGAGGTTTATGTATAAATTGGACCAATGTTTAGATTGTTTAAATTGTTGGCTATATGAAAACCACCCTGTTTGACTATTAGAAGAGAATGGGTAGCATAGACATCAGAAGTAGCATTCATCTCTTAACTTATGTTCTTTAAGTATATGGACCTCAACCTGCTTTGACATGTAAGGTTCTATACCCTCTCTTGAAATGACTATTATAGGCTGCACTATGTCTTCTGTTGAGATTATTGTGAATAGCAAAATGTGATCAGTTACCTTTCTAACGCAGATACTAGAACAGATAAGAGTATTACATTTCTAGGCAGTTTCAATGAAATAAAATATTCTCAAATTTATACACATGAAATAAATCTGGAGATCTCATACTGAGTTTGACTCAGATGTATACAGAGAAAAACTGGATTTTACTTGGACTAAAAGTACTAACTTATAATGAGTATGGAAAACAATGAAATGTTATAAAATGTTTATAAATATGAAATGAACATTGAATTTTGAAAGAAAATTCATTTACTTGTATAATAAAAATACATTATTTTTTTCTTTCAAGATTATAACAAAAGAAAGAATGACTGATGTTGGCCATTTGGGTCAAATGCATGGGAACACAGACTCTCCTATAATTTCTCTGAGAATGAGAGTCCAAATATTTTATAAGGATAAACTACCAGCATACATTTAAATTATTTATTTCATTTGAAGAAATAAGTATGCTTTTACTAATTTCCCCAGCTATGAATCAAGTATACAGGTTTTCTCTACATTCACATTGGATAAAAACGACCAATAAAGAAATTTACAGAAAACAGTAGTTTTTAAAGTTTTTAAGAATAGGTGTGCTTAGTGGATAACATGACTTTGTAGATGTGATCATTCTTGCTTAATAATTAAACATTTGGGAGGGGTTTTATATTTGATGTTAGTGACTGGAATATGAATAACTTTGGTTACTTTGCCATTAGCATGTTTTATATCCACTTCTGGATACTTTTTTTAAGTGGGCCATAAGCTGGGTATACCAGTGGATTTCTTGGTTTGAGTTTGAGAAATACTGTTTTCTGAGGATCATAATTTCCACATCTGTATTATAATTTGGCACAAAATTCTGTAGTTGTATTTAGTTATTGGAATATAGTACTGTTTTCTGATGATGTTTCTCTGCAAATGTTGTAAAGGACTCTCCAATATTACATAGGAACTTTGAAGATTAGCCACTTTAGTTGGCATTCCTCCAGGTTTGAAAGTGCTCAATAGTACAGATATTTGGATATAGGTCACATCAGTCACTTGTCATGCTATCACAGCTGAAGAAGGAACCAAGACATTTGAAACAGACTTCTTTCTGTGATTTAAACTGAATACCATAAGAAAGCACACAGGATTTAAAAAAAATTGTAAGTTTGTGAATTTTCTGAGAAGATATTGCTGTGATACTGGCTTTGTTATATTTATTGGATGTTAGATAGTATGGAACACTGTTTTTTTTTTTCCTAATTACCTTTTGCATGATGGCTAATCCTCTCCAGTGAGCTTGACTGTAAGCAGTGGCTTTGTATTTTAGATAGACGGGATGTTTTCTTCCATGAACTAAGGCTATAAGTGATGTGAAAATAACAAAAGAAATACTTCATCCCTCAAAAACTGCTGAAGTCCCAAAGAAGAAATTTTTATGAAAGCTTACTGAGTAATAATTTTTTTAAGATTATATACCATGATAAGATTTGGAAAATGGTTTCAAGAAGGCATAGACTTACTTTTTTGATACTCTTTCTTTATAAGATTCTTTATAAGAGTGAAACATTGTTTACCAGAGACCCTGGCATCATTATACTACTCTATCTCCAAGGCCTAGAATGATAGTCAGCATCTAGTAGGTATTTGATGGATAATTGCATTTTGCCATTAGCAAGTTTCATTGATTTTTTTTATTTCATTCATTTACATAACTAATTTTGAGAGGTCAGTAACTTTTTATTGGCATAGTTGTCACAGTTATTGGTAAGATGAAAATAAAAGGTACAAGAAATTTGCCTTCCAGTTTAAGCCTTAAATTGCTCATTCTTTGTAAGAGTTTGAGACAAGAAACAAGGACATTGTGTTGTATCACAATAAGTAAAGCTCCAGCAATTAGATAGATACTTAGATAAATGAGAGTGCCAAGTTTTTATTTGGTTTGTTGGATACAGAAAAGTAATGTTCCTATTTTGCCTACTGTTTGGTTTCCTTCACCTGCTTCAGGCTAGCTGACTGGAGAATCATTCATGACTTATTTTTAGGCATATGTTCATTTGAATATGTCCCTTTTGTAAATCTGTAAGAAATCAAGAGGGTTTTGTTGATAATGTATGTGTAAAAGTTTTATTTGTTGATGATAGATGACTTAGTATTTGGCTGTATAAAAATATGTGAAAAGCCATCATTTGTATTTTGAATGGTGTACTGGTTATTATGAAGTCTCCGTAATGAGCATAAACAAACTGTGCAACTCAATAAAAAACAAAAGAATTTGAATTGATTTTAAAATGACAAAAACTGAAAGATAATTCAAAGAAGAAAATCTGCCCATGAATATGAAACATCTCAAAATGACTCAAAAGGATCCCTTAAAAAGTGTTTGATATGTTCAGCTATGAATTTTACAGACTTGTAAATAAGATGATCTCGACTAAGAGATGGCTGTTATTCATGGACACTAATGGAAGCTAAGACAGATGGACATGGAAGACAATTTTGAAACGATTATATATAACTGTAGTGGAGATACCTTGTTAGCTGCAAGTTCTGCCATCTTTTAGATATATTTACAAGTTCCTAATCCAGCCCCTGAATTTTAACTTTATCTAACGATCTATCTGTCAAAGCAGTTTTTGGGAAAATACGTGAAGAATGCCATCAGATTTCTTCATAAATCTTCAGGTGACATGTTACAGGAATTTTAGAAATCAGCAACAATCAGAATATATGTCAAATATTACATGAACTTAAAATATTTAGAGCTGCTTTCACCACTAGCAAAACTGGGGATTTTCTGTTTTTAGTCACGAACATACAGATTCATAGATTTTGCAACATACCTTCATCTTATCCTCGAGTCTGTAAAAATCTTAGAAATTTGTATAGCAGTAAAGAATGATTCCAACTGGGATTATGTAGAACACTTTAGCATGAGTGCTTGCAACTGCATCGATAAAATTTTTTCAGAATTCTTCTGGAGTGTCCTGTGAACTTTATCTTCTGGATTGCTGTGGACTTTATGTAGACTTGAGAAATCTTTGGCCCCATCCTCCTGTAGAGTCCTACATCTTCGACTTAATTTGCATTGCCAAAGACTATAAGGACATTTCTTACTCAAGATTTTTACCAAAAGTGTGTGAAGGGTTCTATCTACTGATTTATTACATGGCTAAAACTAGCAGAATTGTCTAAACAATCTCAAGTAGACTGAAGCCAACCCTGAAGCTGTATCTGGATAGAAAAGAAAAGACAGTACTTCTTGATTCCAGCTAAAAGCTTCACAAGCTAAAAAATAGCAGACAAAAATACCAATTTGAAAACTTAATCTTGCTTTTCATGTATTTGCTTGTTCTTGGTAACCCTGGGATTTTCAAGCAGAAAAACCAAGAATGTATTTCTTGCTGCGGAACATCAGTTTGCCTTCTAAAGGTTTGCCAGGAAAAGACCTACATGTGTGATATCTGTACGCACAATAAACAGACATCTTATTTTTTTCCCTCCTGGCATTTTTGAACAGCTCTGCATAATATCCTATTAACTACTTTACTGGACATGTATAGCATAAGACTGTTTAAATAATTAGAAAAGCTGTGTTTGGGTAATAATGAAATGGGAGTGTAAAATACTTAGTGACTGAATAGGTTTGAAATGTTCATTGGATTTTAAGAGATGAAAGAATTGACCTTAAATGAGTTTTAAAATATTCTTGTTTAATATCCCCTGTAATCTAATAGTCTAGCACAGAGGGCCTAAATTTATAAACAAATCTATTTTAAAATTACTTTATGAAATTGTTAAATGTGGTGAGATATAGCTAATTTCCTAAGAAAGTTTCTAAAAACATGTTTGGGATTGTCTTCTGGAAAATATTTTAGAAAAGAATTTTGAGATCACTTTGTAAAACTGTACAGAGTTCTATATTCATTATTTTAGTGCTTATGGGTAACAGAAAATAAGTGATTAATACTTTATGCATAATAAAAGTGAGGCATTAGTCATATGAGCCTTGAAAATATTGTGTATGAAATTATCAAATATAGTTGCTTTGTGACATTTAATGAATTGTGATTGCCAACAGAGACTTTGCTTAAATTGATGAAATATTTTCAATATAGTGAAAGAAAGAATTGCTAACAAAACTGATGTATGTTAAAAATCATTTTGATTATTGATGGGATTTATTGTGGGGGTGGGGAGGGAAATTAATTTTGTTACCAGTAGTCAAATAACAAATTTTATTAAGGCTGTTGTTGATATAGATAACATTCCCAAATAATCTATGTTAAAATTGGTGAGGTGTGAGATTTTTCATACAGTGATGGAATATTTGCATTGGAGGTGAGCTTGTATGAACACATGCATGTTCAGGGTGGAGGAAACATACATTGCTGTGTATACAGTAGGAAAAAGTGCTGTGTGATATGTTCTCCTGGAGTATAGAGATAACTGATATTTAATAAGACCATTCAATTACTAGTCTATGATTTTGTTGATTGCTGAGAGGAGTTTCTAGATCACTTTGAAAAGAGCTGAGTTAGGAGATAAGAGACTACAGAATTTTGGAGGACTCTGTGCATATGTAGAGTACGTGCACAGATAGTTCTTAAAGAGCCAGAGTTGGGAATTTGTGTTTTACTAGTATTCCAATGTTAAACTAGGCAAGAATTTTTAACCATTTTTCCCCAGTGGAAATGTGACACAATTTGGACACAATTCATTTTTGGTAGATCTTTAACTTATGTTATAAACAACATTATAATATTATTTTTCTTTTTTGGTTTAACATCTAACATTCTACATGTATTGACATTGTAAGTAATTATAGGGCTAGAACCATTTTTGGTAAAAGATGCATCATCATGCTCGATTTGTGTGTCGTAGTATTCGTAATGTGTAGTATCTACATTTAATGTTTAATATCTAGTGTTATTATTTTATGACAGATTTCACCAAGGTAGAAATGTCTTTATCTATTGGTCAGCCTTTTTTTGGTTATCAAATATGTTTGGTTATAAAAAGAGAATTCTTTGTGTATAATCTATATGTGATAAAATATGATAGTAAAGTTTTCATTTGCCAGAACTATTTTAATAATAATGAATTCTTGTTTTGAATTTTTTTTCTAGTTTCATAGGCAGTTTTTATGTGGCATGTTAGCAAGTTCATAAAATCCTGGGCTGATAAAAGGAATGTTTTGGCATTTTTGTACAAATGAGTACCAGTTAACTACATTTTTTAAAAGACTAGGAACTAGTATTTCTGCATGTTCTGTGAATGTACTAATTCCATATAGAGTAGCTGCTTTCCAATAATGGTTGTCAGACTATCTCTGTGTGTAAATAATTTGGCAGCCGAAGGGTGTTTTGTTAGATGATTGTATATAAAATAACTATAATATGTAATATGTAATAACTTTTGCTTTATGCCTTTACTCCCTGATTAATGGGGTTTGCTGACATATGTGTGTATGTGTGTATATATACATGTATATACTAATACATATATGCACATGTGTATATGTGTATTTAAAACATTTTTTATGAACACTCACAGAAAGCTTTTTGTCAGTCATCACTACGTAATTTGTGGGAGGGCTGAGGATATAGTTCTCATTTATGAATTTTATTATGTTAGTGGAGGGTATTCTGAGACTGCTACATTCGTGGTAGAGAAATGTTTTTATTTTAAAACATCTACATTAGATTTGCTGATAGACACAATGTTAATACCAAATTGATAGACAAGGTGAAAAACACTATTTGGGCAAATTGTGTTGCTATACATTGTTTGGAAAGTTTTTGGTTGAAGGCATTGTTTGTTTCACATGTAGACAAAATGTCACTTTATTAAATAATTTTGGAGAGAATAAGTAATTTAGGTCATTATTAGAAAATATTTTCATTGAAATGCTAATGGTAGAATCACAAAGATCAATTAGGCTTCATTTTTAATTTTTTTCTTTTTGTATTCTTGAGTTTTTAGTTACTTGTAAAAGTAGAGGAATTCCCATTTTAATTATAAGTTTATAAATTGGTATAATTCTTATTTTAATTTAGTTTTTGGATGTTGGAGTAGGGTAGTAATTATAGATACAATAGATACGCTTCTTGTGTAACATTTGAACTTGTTTGGTGTGTAGAGACATCCTCCACATAAATATGCATACACATGCATACAATAAATATTTTAATGTTGAGCTGTGGTGAAAAATCTCCATTACCAATAGAAATGTTTAATGCTGTGTTCTTGCTTGAGATGTATGAGGAAATTATTAGATAGGTCTGTACATGTTATCATCGCTTTTATACCATTTAACTTTAGATGTGAAGAAATAGCTGTCATTTTTGAGTATATTTTACCTAAAATTAATAGCATATATGTTTTTTTTTGCTTGTGGTACACCAAGTCTGTGTATTGTTAATGAGTGTGATCTCTACACTGCTTTGTATACAATTACTTTTCTACATCTGTTTTTTCTTTATGTACATTCTTAATATATTTTAAAATACTAGAAACTTTTCCCAATATAATAATAAGCTTTTTTCTACATGTTCAGTGGTTTGTTATTGTGAGGAATATGGACTAGGATGGTGTAAGTTTTCTGATCTCATCTATAATATACTTTTTCTGTTCTTTTTGGTTTATAGAGATGGTGGGCATGTGTGCATTGGAATCATGCCATTGTTAGACTATAATTTTTCATTAACTTCTGCAACTTATTTTAGAATCTATATGGGTGGCTCATTGTGGTTTAACAGTTGTTTATAATAGCTGCTTTATTATATTTTTATCTTGTACAGACACAAAATTATTTGTAAATGGAATAATAGAAGGTAGTAGTAGTTTTTATTTGATACTTCTCTTTTAGTCTTGTGTAGTCTTCATTGGGTTGCTAGAATTATTGAAGACAAATTACTCAAATTGAGTTAAAACCTTTTGAAGTGTAACTTTTGCATATGTTAAGGAGGATCTAGAGACAATGTTTTCACCTCATTTTTATTTAGGAGAAAATTTAGATTGTAATCATACCATTGTTTGAATCCATTTTATATGAAAATACCTATACCTATATAAGGGACATGTAGGTGTATTTTACTTATCCATATGACCTGAGATTCGTGATTCACAGTATATTTTATAGAATCTAAATTCTTTCTGTTTTCATTTACTTAGCAGAGTAACCGATACAACTCTGTAAATAAATGGGTAGCTGAAATATTTTGTTTTAAAACATCTGGTATACCTAGATGTTTTGAGAGTCTCACAAAGTATAATTTTGTAAATATCTCATTGTAGGCTTCTTAGTACTGTTTGTTAGTACATTTAAAATTAGCAGGTTCTTGATGAACAGGCTCTTGGAGCTATGCAGGATTTATCATACTTGGTTAAGAGAAGAAATTGGCAAGATTATGCATTTAACTCATTCTCATGTAGAACTTCTTCATTGCATCAAGCATGAATCGTGTATTTAAAAACACGCCATGCAAATACAAATACATTGGGTATTTCTGGATGTACCAAATTTCCTGAAGTGTTTCTTTAATGTTACTACTCTTTATTAAAAGTTAAATTTTTAGAACAGTTTTAAGTTCACAGAAAATTGAGCATGAGATGCAGAAGTTTTCCATGTGCCCTCTACCTCCCCATACATGCATAGCTCCTCATCTCCACTATCAGAATCCCCCAGCAGAGTGGTACAACTTGTTAAAATCAATGAAATACCATAATCATCCAAAGTCCACACTTTATATTACTGTCAACTCTTGGTGTACATTTAGGACTTGCACAAATGTGGAATGACAGGTATCCTTTGTATGGCATTCGTACACAACATTCTTATCCTCTGTGTCTGTTCATTTCTCCCCTTCTATTTATTTTGCCTTTGATTTTTTTAATTTGTTTTTAGCACTCATGATATAAGTGACTTTGTTAAAAAAAGACTTTTATACTACCTCTTGGAACTATACAATTCGGTATATGTTCCCTTGGTTGCATGACAATATTCAAGACAACTTTGTAAATAATAGATAGATAAAAGATTTTTAATTTTAACATCTAGTATTTCTAGATGTATTGGAGTCTCATAAAGTATAATTTTGTATATAATTCATTGTAAAATATCATGTTTTCCTTGTTTTCTTCAAAGTCTTAATAATGAAATTGATAGAAATTGTGTTTCTGAGCTATACATATTTTGATATTTGTTTACTGAATTGATAGGGAAAGGAGAAAATTAAAAGGATACTTGCACTTTCACATCTTCATTTAAAATTTAGACTTTAACCTTTGTTTAATGCTTGCAGTATTATTCATTTAGGAAAACCAAAGTCATACTTTTATAATGTATTGCTAATGGGGCATTATGTATTTTACTCATGAAATGTGTTTTATAAGAAATTTTATTCTCCCCCTTGAATTATATAATTTTGTATTGAACTGCATGAAAAAAATCAAGACAATTTAGTGGATGACAGCTAAATCTCATAAAACTGACATTCTAGATGAATGTAACTCACAAAGTGTACATTTGTAAATATTTCATTGCAAAATATCATAAAATGGCTTCTGGAAATGTTTCTACAGTACAACAAATAGGTAATTAATAATTGACCTATTAGGGCTATGTAACATTTTCATGTTTGCTAAGTGGATTTTTGGAAAGAGTGAAAAGATTGCCTACATGTCTTCAGATTTTAGGTTCTTAGTTAAGATTACAGTGTATTTGATAACAAATGCGAATAGTCTTGGGATATATTTTTGTCTTAGAAAGAGGAAGACATGAAGAAAATTGCCATTTTAATCACATGCATTCACTTAGAATATAATGGCAATGCTTAGTAATCATTTTTGCTATGCTATATGAATATGCTCTGCAAATTTAAAATATATGCATATACATGTATGTTAAACATGTGAAATTATTTTAGCAAGATAGAGCTAATATCACTTACCTTCAAGTACTACATTTCCTCATTTATTAGTTTATTGCTTTGCATTTTATTTTTATTTGAAAATTACAGAAGTTTTTTTCTAAGGTTAAAAACATTTCAAGAAGCCTACTTCATGTATAATATGCTAATTTTTACATAAGCTGATTACACAGGTCCATATCTTTATTCTGCTTTCATATATATTATAGATACAAGGTGTATATGAACATAAAACTTAATTATGAACATTTTCTGAGAACTTTTTCAAATTTTCCAGTAAACAGTTATTTTTTTTATTTTTTGTTAAGTGATAAATCTGAAAGAAATATCTTATGTGTAAATAATGAAGAATTTCTTATAGAGTTTTACTCACTGTTGATTAAATTATAAATCTGATCAGCTTTTTTAACAACATTTTGGCAATGACAATCAATTAAGTGTATAAAACTTCTAAAATTGTATAGCTTAATGCTGGATTTTTATCTGTCCCAGCTCTTAAATTTATAAAAAAGAAAGTATGTTAAAATTTGAGCATAACAAATAATTTGAATGTATAAAATGCGTATCAATAAAAGATAATAATTGTAGTTTATAATCATATCAATCAATTTGTCATGAATACATCAAATACCAAAAAAACATGATATGACATAGAATGGTTACTTCCAGATGGTATTATTGAAAATTATGTCATTTTTTTAACAAATGGCAGCTAATTGTTCAGTTTCAGAGGCATTTGCATATGCCACTACTTTTCTGAAATGTGAATGATTATTCCTGGCAAATGGTTTTATCTTTGATATGAATATTGAGTTAATATTTACTCATCAGTAATTATGATGAGTAATTATTTTAACATTCTTTTAGAAATTTTGTATACCTGAAATAAATACTAAAGCATTGTATGGCTATATATTTGTACATTGCTACTTGACAATCTAAAATGAGTATTCAAATTATCGAAAAGAAAATTGCCTGGAAGAACATGATAAAATTATGACAGTACTGTATAGAGATATGGGATTTGGGAACTGCTTCTGCTTTCTGCAATCGATATTTAAAAGCTGTGGCAAAAATGAACATTTTTAAACAACAATGGAATTTTAAAGTGTCTGCCTATTTGCCCCTGTCTTCATTCTTGCCTGTCAACATCTTGGAAGTATTGGGCTTGTATATCCAACTTTATATTCCTAGTGGCCATTGGGAATGATTTTTGAGTGACCATGAAGAATATGTGATTTAGAGACTAGAGCAGCAAAGTTTTACAAGCGAAAAAAAAATATTGGATTACCCCAGGAAAGAAGGGACAAGAATGGGGATTTGAGGTAGGTGCTAATAAAGCATTTATATTTGGATTGGCAATAGATGTGTGATGAATGTAGTGATTGAAACATTCTATAAAGAGGGTGAATTTTCCTAAAGCAATACTATATTTGAGTTTATTAACTCGATCAAATTGTTGGAGAGTCTTTCGGGATACATTGAAAGTTGCCATTAATTTGTGTGAGTAACCCGAGAACGGTTTGTCTCCTTTAATAGTGACTAATTCTGTCGGTGAATTTAATAGGTCTTTTTTTTTTAAGATTTTCAAAACTAGGATGAAATTTATATTCGTATTCTCTACATGTGGCTAACGATGCTTGGAAAAGCTTTTTGAGAAAGTATAAAGTTAATCTCTTTTGCAGTAATATTTGCTGGTTGTATAATTACCTCCCATGAGTATTTCCTACCATTTCCATTCTGGTGTCATTATATCTTGTTTGCATATCTGTTGTCCTGTTTGTATGTAACTTTGGCTATATTGTTTACTTATCAGGTGAACATGATAAAAAAAAAATTGCATATACCTTGAGGTGGCAGCTAGTGAGCTACTGAGAACAAGTAACATCATCTGAACATTCCTGTTCCTTTTAATTCATATAAGTAAACTGCAAGACACAGGTAAGAAGGTTCCAGAATAAGAAAATGCTGTTTTAAGAAGATGCTTTTGCTTGGTCTAAGAAAACACTTGTATAAAGTTCATTCTCTTTAGTTACCTAGGGATTTCCAACTAGACTTGAGAATTTTTGGGTAAATTACTTACAAATATTTTCCATGATAAAGTTGTAGAATGTATGCAAATTGGAGATCACTTGTCTTCAATTTCCTTATGTTTTTATAACCAAGCAGGACATGGTGACTAATATTTTCAGAGAAATGGATCAATTGTAACTAATGTTATAATGGAACTAGCCAACTGAGATTTAGAATTTATAAAATAAGCCAATTATATTTTTGCTCATATGGTTTGGTAATGTGATGAAAGATTGGAAACCCAAAAACTTGATACTGAAAATTAATAGTGACAGTCATAGGTGACGCTTAGAAAGTTGAATCAATTATCAGAATTGAGGGACTGTTGCTAATTGTTAATAGTAACAAATTGGGTATAAGCCACTATTTAACCTGATGCTCCAGCTATTTCATCAAAATGGTGTGTATCTTAACCTTACAATGTTTCTTTTTTTCTGACAGGACACTACAGTTCCAAGAAAAGCCCCTTTGCCATCTTGTTTTTAGTCCCAAGAACGGTACAACTGACCCAATGCTGTATTTATTTACTTGTTCTGCACTCTCTTCTTGGCTCCCAGGAATAATCCTTGATATATGATTGTAAGGACGGTTTGATGCTTACAGTTTTCAGGGAGGGGGCACTATGGCTAGATACGCCTGCTGTTCTGTTTTTCTTAAGATTAGTGACATTTTGATGGCAACTAGTGAATAGAAACTACTCAAGTTGCATGTTACTATGTAACAAATTATTTTTACACCAAATGGCATGAAAAATACAATTGCATTTTTCTTTGGATTATGTAGGTGAACATTTCTAACAATGTCAGAATGTCTGTGGGATCAATTGAGAGGACTTAGTGACTGACTGACTCAAATAGCTGGACGCTGAAGTTACCTAGATGCTTCTTCACTAGTGTACCTTGTGTATGGTTTGGGATCACTTGGAAGTTGGGAAACCTGCTAGAGTCTCAGAGTATCACTCCTGACATATTCTGTTCACTAATATTGTCACATTGCAATGCAAATTTTAGCAAAAATTTGTAATCTTTGGTAAAAGATTCCATCTCCTGGTGAGAGAGTGACTGCAGACTCAGATTGAATGTGAGACCAGTTGAAAGAGAAGGCACAGTTAATAGCTGCGGTTGTGCAACTTCAATCATTTTGGTATCTTTCACATGTTTGCCTCAAATCATGTACTTTTATGAGATCATTTACTCAGATGGTTTTCAGAACTCCAATTCTCATAATCTCAATTTCTTGTTAATTTTTATTAAACATTTCATTCATTACCTGGCATATTATTGTAAGGTTTTACTGAATTGTTTTTGTGACTTTGGGAGTACATTCTGCAAAACGTAAGTTTAAGAAAGAAAAAAATTACATGATTTTAAGTAATTTAGGAAATATTGGGTCATTTGGGAAAATAAGAGAAAAGCCTAGGTTCAATATTCACATAATGCAATGTATAGTCATACAGCTTAGTAAAGCGATGGCAGTATAAAAGTGAGGGGGCATTTATTAATGATAGCAATAATGTTACAGCAAGCAATGAAGCCCATCTTCCACTATATCAGGAATTGTTTGATTCTCTTGTTTTCCTGCTATAGCCCTTTGGAACATTCGTTCATTATATCTGTATGGCCTAGGTAGAATATTCATAAAACCTTTTAACATTCATTTACAGAATCTTATTGCCAAACATTAATTAAACAATGACGTGGAAGTTTTGATCAGAAGTGTTTTTTTTCCCATTTAGGATAAATCTGAAGTAGAAGACATCCCGGGAAATACCTACTTGAGCAGTATTGGCCAGCTGGATTAATAGGTGAGAAATCTTTTCCAAGTTCCATATATCTTTAAGTACAGTTAATATTTATTTAATCAAGTCAGCTCCATTTGTTATTTTCATACAACAATTAGGCATTGTTGTCCTGTTTCTTAAACAGAAATGCATGTAGATTGCATGAAATTACTATTTATAATATTGAGTAGGTGATACAAAGATATATCCAGCTATGTAATTGAAAAGAGACATAGGTAATTCCAAGAAAATGTTGGAGAACAGTCTTTTTAGCAATAAGAAAGATTACCAAAATCTAACTTTCTTATTGGTAGAAGATTCCAAAAGGAATTAATGTTCCACCTGTAATTTTTACCATAATAGAATGGGTGATGTATTTCATTGAAAATAAAATTTTGTAGTCTCTAGCAAGGATCACAAGACGTATGCTTCTAACCTTTCCTCACTTTTCCTTACTATGTCTTCTCAGGTGATAACTGTATAAATCTGATGTCATCGCTTCTGTTACCATATTCAACAAAACCAAAAGATGGTCTTCATCATGTATAGAGATTCCTCTTTCATATGCTGCAGTGAACACTGTGTGCAAATCAGAAAACTGGACTGAGAATGCTCATGTTTGATGGATGTCATTGGAGAGAATAGTTACCAGGCATGTTTACTGTTTTCACTGTTGCCAGTGGACTAAAATTTCAGGAGCTTGAAAGGCTTAGACATTGCACAGAGGCTCAGGATGGTATAACTGCAAGAATTCCTTTCAGTGCTCCCATAAATGCATATATTCATAATTTTTACTTAGCACGGGATGAATTTGAGATTGATTCATAAGAAATCATCTCTTTTAAGAATTCAAAGTACTTAGAAATTAGTGAAGTATACTCTTTACTTAAATGCTTTTTCCCTTGTGAATTCTCCATAAAGTTATCCACTATTAAAGGATTTTTGTGCAGATCTTTTTAGGGTATACTGATTGCCAAATTGATTTTGATATATTAGCTATAAATATTCTATGAAATAAGTATGCTTATAAATTATTTTGAAGTTACCCTGCTAAATTATTCAAGTAATTACAATAGAATGTCAATTTTGTAATATGGATATATAACATTTATATTTTTTGTCAGAACTACAGATTTCCCCATTTGTAGAGACAGATAGTACTCAAATATTGTCTCCCATTGTTTTTTTTGTTTTAACAACAGTTTTGTTTTCTAAAACTACAAATATCAGTGTTTTTAATCTTAGGCAATGTGAATTACAGGAAATTACTTTTTTGTTATTGTTAAGATCCGTCATCACATATCATGATCATCTTTTGTATTACTTCATTTTCATCTTTGTGTTTTCATTTCAATTAGAATATTAGTTTCTTTGTTACCTGTTTCTAAGAGTAAATTTATGGCAAAGTATGTTATTTGTCATGCATTGCAAATGAATACCATGTTTTCTTGTCCTTATTTAACTTTTATTTTTTTGTTGTACAGAATTATAAATTGAAATACAATCATGTTCTGGTATATGCTTTTTGAGTTCTGTGTTTTTTTCTTAAAAAAAGTTTGCCTTCATTTATCTTTGATTTCTTCTACTTTTAATTTATTATTTTGTCATTTTGTTTGTTTCCATTAATCATTAAACTGGTTTAAATCATCACATAGTCAATTTAGTCACCTTGATTTAAGTCATTACCACTTGTTTGAACTTCTACCATAATCACAGAAAGCCCCACATGTAACTGGCTGGATTTTATCTTCTATCTTTTATTGATAACTTAAAAGCACTGATGATTTTTAATCACATCTATTGAATTGAGATTTATCTCATTTCTCTTTCAGAATATTCCCTGTCTATGCTCGCATTTTTCCTATCAATTGAGGCTTAATATTATATTGCAAGTTGGAAAAAATGCAGTTTTAACTTTAATTGCACCAAATTTAATAGATCATTTAGGAGAGAATAGATATCTTTAAAATTGAGCCTTCTTATCACATTGCAAGGTATGTTTCTCTATTTTCAATCTAATTATTTTGGGATACTACTAGTATTTTCTTACTCATTTCCAGACATTTCACAGTTATGTTAAATTAGTGATGGGCATAGTGCACCCAAGTTATTTTCCTAATGACATGTAAGCATCATTTTTCAATGCTTTCACAGGGCATTTCACTGAAATTCAAAATGATGTTTTTCGTCTTTCACAGTACATAGGGAATTTCAGGATGGAAGCAGAAAGCGGTCTTTTAATTTAGTTGTTAGTACTGATTCTGTTAGTTTAGGATTTGTTTGCATAGTAGTCTTATAAGAAGGCTTTCTTCATTTAATTGAGAAATTTTCATAATTTAATGTGTATTACAGTTGATCATTCTTGATATTTACAAAAATTTTTCAATTCAGTGTATACCTCTTAAAGTAGTCATTTAACTTTTGAGCAATTTTAAATGTTATTTTTGACGTTTATTTAAAGATTGAAGAAAACATGTTCTACTCCTTATCCATGTAAGTATTAATATCCAAAGAATATGATCATAACAAACAACATTAGTTGAAGTCTTAAGCTTACCTAACAAAATGTGTTTTGTTTTATAGCTTTATAAATTCTCTGTGTGATAGGTTCCTCGCTTTTGCTCGCTCTATTTATAGATATGTCAGTTTCCTCACAAAGTGAGGAGGGGCAAGTTTTCTCAGTAAACTATTACACATAAACAGATAAGAAGAGGGCCTGACACCTCATAGTTCTTTGTGGTTTTTTTTCCTTACTGAAACTAGAACTACTAGTAATTCCAGTAATACTAGCATTAGCAAGTTAATTCAGATAATACCTCATACTTGGTGTGTCTCATTTTAGTAATGAAGGGAATGCATTAGAAAATGAAAATTAAAGGTAAAATGATAATTAAATGAAGATATTGTTTAGTGACTAATGCCATTTATTTTCTTGAATTGTTTTAAGCAATAGTCCTTAAGCATATTGGAGGATATTATTTAGTATTTTGTGTTCTTACAGATTTTGTCATCTTAGGGAAAACATGAATTTTAACATATGGCACTCAGAAGGGACTATTGATGTTTGTTTTAGCTTTGGTTGCCATAGTGCCTTTGATATATTTGTTTTATTTTTTTATGGTTTATTTACTTATGCATACAAGAACTGGGGCACAGTCCAGAGGTGTGGGTAGTGAGAGGATTTACCAGAGACAAATTGGGGAGCAGAACAGGTGAGGGGAGCAAGGGGTGAGGCAGGAGAGAGCTGCTGCGCCATTTGGGAATCTCCCTGGCTGGGAATCTAACTTGTGCAGCAGTGACTGCTGATAGCTTTGTAGTGCTGAGACTTAACCTGTTGTGCCACCAGGGAGGCCTCTATATGTTTTAGATTGGTACAAGTCAGTTAATGTTAACATGTTGAACATTCAGTGTCATCTTCTGCCATGCATTGGATGTTCGGTTTTTTTTTAAAGATTTATTTATGCATACAAGCTGGGGTACAGGCCAGAGGTGTAGAGTGGTGAGAGGGTTCACCAGAGACAGAGTGCAGGGCAGAACAGGAAGATTGCCTGAAATACACTGCTGAGGGGAGCAGCAGGTGAGGCAGGAGAGGTCTGCTGTGCCATGTGGGACTCTCCCAAGCCGGGCGTTGAACTTGCGTCGCAGCTGCCAACAGCTCCACAGTGCAGTGCCTAACCGCGGCTCCACCAGGGCCTCCCGCGTATGTTTAGTTTTCATCTGATATTTGATGCCTTTCTTACTGTACCATTATGGGTAGAAAATGCAGGAAAAGGCTGAGCTGGAGGTCAGGGCAGGAAAGATTTTGCTTGTGTTTCTTAAGAATTCACTGGTAAAGTAACTGGTGTTTAGTGGACAGTGAAAATATTCATGCTGTGAATGATGAATCTATTTATTGTTTTATCCATTTTTTAATAAACAATTCCATTTCAGTAACAATGCATTTTTTGCTATTCCCCACCTACTTACCCCTCTGCTGTAATTTGATAATTATCAAAGCTACATTTTTTTAAAGATTTATTTATTTATGCATACAAGCTGGGGTGTAGGCCAGAGGTGTGGGGTGGTCAGAGGATTCACCAGAGAAAGAGTAGGGAGCAGAACAGGCAGATTGACTGAAATACACTTGCTGAGGGGAGCAGCGGGTGAGGCAGGAGAGGTCTGCAGTGCCATGTGGGAATCTCCCTGGCTGGGTCTCGAACTAATGCTGCCCTGGTTCTGGATAGCTTCATTGTGCTGCACTTAACCCGTTGCACCACCGGGAGGCCCACAAAGCCATATTTTTTAATGTTAATATGAGATGTAAGACAGGTTCACTGTAGCCTGATGTTTCATCTAGAAGGCTTCTTTCTAGCCTCAGGATGTGTATATACGAATGTATATAAATGCCAGCCTAACTCTTCCCTTTAGAGTAATTCAGGTATTTACATGGAAAATGAATTATGTCACACATGAATCTGTTATTTTTTTTTTAATTTATGCATTCAAGAGCTGGGGTATAGGCAAGAGTTGGAGGAGGGTGAGAGACTTGCTGCCCTATGTGGGTTAACTCCTTGGCTTGGGAGAGAACTCATGCTGCAGTGGCTGCTGATAGCTTCATAGTACTCAGACTTAACCCCTTGCGCCACCAGAGAGTCCCTCATTCATGATTCTAACCTCATACATCATTCAAACTTACTATGTCATTCTAACTATGGTAGAAGTAGTAGATAGTAAGTGATTACAGTAAAAAGGTATTTGATTACTTGGTGCCATGTTGAAAGTGAAATAACTTAAGAAATTTCAGTAGAATTTTGTCAAATAGGACATTGGATGAGGGAATTAGCTGTGAGACGAGTGTGTTAATTTTGAAACAACCTGTAAATAAAAAGGGGTAAATTTGGGTTTAGTAGATATTCAAGAAACTATTGATTTTGTCATTCCCATAGAGAAAAACATAGTCATTCCTGGAAAAGTAGCATACATTTTTTGATGTTGGGAGTAGTGAACGGAGAACCTTTTGCTGGCAGAGCAGTCGTAGTTTCCAAAATAAATCCTGAGCTTGTTTTTCTTTTTCCCATCAATGATTTGAGATAACACTTGAAGGATTTGCTAGATTTTACAAATTCATACTGGAGATCTATATATACTTTAATAAGTATATTCTATGTAAAGATTTGAGTCAGATATTATACAGTGTTTTGAAGTTAGTACTGTGCCCAGGACAGTTAATATTTAATATTCTAGTAGTGATAACTGGGTAAAACAAAATCAAATGGACACCTGAAACTTTAAGATATAGATGTTTATAAAGCATATTTCTTGCATGTTTTCAAAGGTAGTGTTAAAAGGCGATCTAAGCAATGGTAACATCTACCATGGGACACCTCTTTGACCACAAATACTGTGTTTAATTTCAAATTACACAGTCAACTTTTGCCCTACATGGTCAGAACAAAATAGCCTTAACAAGCTAAAAGTCCAACAATATCTCTGTTAAGCCCTGGAATGAGGAGGTGATTTGTGTGCGACTGTTTAGTATAACAACAAGTGCTTACTTCTGGCCCAGTTGTCTCATCTCATATACCAGTGTACAATTTTGGAGCAAGGACAAGGAAATCATGTAAATCCAAATTTTGAGGTGTGTGATATAGAACACAATAATTATTGTTATATAGAATTAAAAATACCTCTGGGAATTTATTGAGACTGCCCTATGTCTTTCACTGGGGAGATGATAGGGCATGGTAGTGGGTTGGAGAAAGGTTTGGGAAACGTTCACTTCTCCTTTGTTTTTCCTCTCTCTACCTTGGCCCACTTGCCATTCTCATTACTTAGATGAAAATTTTAAGGTTCACATTGAGATTATCTTCCAAAGGAATTGAAGAACCTCCTTTACTGAGACATAATTTGTCTAAAGGTCATTTTGAGTGTCAAGCAATCACAGGATTTTAGTTCCTTTGGCAGTACAACTAAGGAAAAAAATGTAGAATGTCTTGACATATGTCTTGGTCAGAAGGCTTTAGTAGCCTATATGTAATTCTTAATATTTCACTTGTAGTGTGATTATAGAACCATGTGTGAAAGCAGAGGTGCCACAAAGGAAGAATAGCTTGGAATAATAAGCAAAGCTACTCTGGAGTGGCAGTAGACCCAACCCATAGAAGTCTTTTCTTTCAGTGACATTTTGAAGTTACGACTTCACACTGAATAATATAGGTGGAAGAATTTAAGGATTGGCAGATAAATGCATAATATGAGTGTTAGATTATTGGTATATAACATGGTTGTAGGAATGGATTGATGGAAGGAATTTTGCAAGAGTTGAGAATGAAATATTCTCCACAATGTAAGCTTACATGTAGCTAAGAATTAGAAAAAATGAAATATTGAATATTTGGAAAGATTGGAAAGATGGATGCAAGGATGTGTTGGTTTAATAAATTTTGGGAATAACAGCCAAATGACACAAAATTGGAAGATTAATGTTAAGAATGGATTGGCATAAATATGTGAACAAATTACTAGATGTAAAAATAAAGAATGAATTTTTAAGGTAATAACTGGAAAAATATCCATATACCTGTATTCCTACCATTTTCACTGAGAGCCACTATCTTCAATGAGGCTTACAGATTTAATGATAAAACATAAGACATCAATATAGTACATTGTATTAAGCCTCATGTAACACATTTTGTGTAGGGTAGAGCCTAGTTTGTTGACTGCTATGGTAGCATGATGTAACCATATTCTTGTTGAAGTGACGCTAGGAATGCACTAAAGTAATGCACTGTGATCTCTCAATTAATTCATGACAGTCTCTTCCTCTTTTTATCCCATGCCAGGCTATTTATGTTATCATGAAAGCAGTGTTCCTCTATCTCCTAAGCCAAAAGAGTAAAAGATTGAAATTAATTTAAAAAATAAAGGAATTTAGGAAGATGTTTAAAAACTAAATTTCCACCTATATTCTGACCAACAGTTCTCTGCTAAAGTATTATACCCATGAGAAATGAAAATGTATGAACACACAAAGACTTGTAATTTTTCTCTTAATAGTCAAAAATGTGAATGTCCCCAAAGGTGAAAGGATAAATGATTTAACTCCATTTGTTCAACAATTGAACTACTGATTCTCATAACAATGTTTGGTTTTCAAAAACATGCCCTGCCCCCCCAAAAAAGACATACTATGTTCACAATAGTATGTGGAATCTTAGAACAGGGAACAAACAAAATAACCAAGCACATAAATATAGAGAACAGAATGGTGATTTGACAGGGTTGGGGAAATAGGGTGGTGGTAAAATTCATGAAGGGGGGTGTCAAAAATTATAGACTCAAAATGCCTTGGGGATTGTAATGTGTCGCATGATGATTATGTATTATTTTAATGTTGCCAAAAAGCGGATCTCAAATTTTTATCACCAGGTAAAAAGAAATAACTATGGTACTGTATGTTATCTAGACTTTGTTGTGATTTTGCAATATATACATATATCAAATGTTGTATCCCTTGAAATAGTCAATTATGTCTCAAATACACTAACAACAAAAACTACCTAACATAAAAAACACAGTTGAAGGTATGTATAGATTGATAGAGTTGTTATTCAGTTAAGGTGCTAATGGTCAGAAACACAGATGTTAGAATTTGAGTGGTTATAATGCATGGATCACTTAAAGATAAATGGGTATTTAGATTGACTGATGTAGATATGACTAGCCAGACTAATGGATGTTTGTAGGGATTCATGTAGGTAAATCTATGACTTGAGTTTGATAACAGCATAGTTGATAGATGAATCGATGTGTTGATGGACTGATTAAAGGAAGAATATTACAGGAATTATGTCATTGGAAGAATAGACTGATACAATAATGAAGTTACTATAATATAAAATCAAATGAAAAAGTGAATGAACTTGAGGAAAGAATCTACTACTTGATAGGCTAATTTGTTGTTATAAAATTAGAAAGGTTTAGTGTTTGAATTATCAAGTGTTGTATTCTCAAATATTCTGAAACCAAAAGCTAAGTATAGTAAGTTCAAAGACACAGTTTTTTAAAATATATTTTTATAACTTGGGACCTTTTAGGAGGTTGATTAAAGAGCTGACTTTTCCATCTGTATTTTATGTTGGTCATGACACATATTACAATTTTCCCATATTTTCTGCAGTTTTACCTGAACTGTTTACCAGTTTAAGATGTGAGATCTTTTAGAAGCTCCCTATAAGACACTCCTATATCAACCCAAATTCTCATAATTGTCATTTTGGTGGTCTTCATTCTTCAATAGTGCTGGTAAGAATAAGTAACACTCATGCATTGTTTGTATTTTTTTTTTACCAGTTTGATGTGTAAGTGAAATTTGTAGTATTTTAAAATCCAAAGTTCCATCAAAATTCCACAAAACGTAAGATTGTTAAATTGCGGAGTGATTCACAATTAGATGCAAAAGAATAGATGTAAATATTCTTAAATTTTTATTCAGTGTTGATATATAGATTATATGGGATTTTCTTTACTACTGTTACCTATTAAAATATTATGAGATGTTACTTAAAGACTATAATCTTTATGCATTCAGTAAATTTTAATTTCATTTTAATGTTAATGGTTCTGTATTTAAGGTAGATGGAGAAAGGAAGACAATGAAAGACATGTCAATGGGGAAAAAGTTAAGGTGTATGAAAGGATATCAAAAAGTAGAATTAGGCATTGTAATGTAGAATTGCTGCAAATAATACGGATTTTAATTACATCAATAGGTTGGATTTTGTTTCTAGATTAATAATTTGGGGTATTGCTACTATCAGTGGTTAGATAGGGAAGATGAGGAATAATCTCATTGATGATGGAAGTAGGTTTTCAATATACTTTAATGAATGAAGAATCTTAAAATATTTTCAATCATTTTTTTTTCTTTTTCTTTTTCACAAACATCTATCATAAGCATGAACCAAAGAGATTTTGACTTCAGGTAAGGACATTAAGGTCTATATTCTGTTTCAAGATCCTTTTGTCTATTTTGATGTTGGAATAGTTTCTGCCCGGGTTGATAGTACATTTTGTTTTCACCAATGCTGCTATGTTGCCTATGTAATCTTCTGAAATTACAGTGTAACCCAGACTTCTAGAGTTTTCTTATTTGTGAATGACACTTAGTGAAATCGCAAGTATAAATACAAAGATTTTATTTTTACCAGTTGTATTATCAGAATTTGCTGAAGAAACATTTAAGAAAGCACAGAGAGTAGAAATTTGAATATTGTGATAATAGGTTTTGGTGTTTGGAAAGATTTCCATGACATACCGTGGATTTTACAGAGCACATCTTATTTTGTATCTCTATTTTTTTAACCCTCTGCTTGTATGCAAAATAGCACTAAAAAGTTACACAGAAAATGGTGGTTCAAAGAATGTAAGTGTGGTTGATGGGCATGAAAGTAAGATGGAATAGAAGATGGGTACTAAATCACAGTCAATAGGCCAAAGGACAATTTTGTCATCACTTTTATACAGTAAGTATGCTTGAATTTGGTAGCTTGAGATAGTTAGCATCAGGATCATAAGAGTTGTTTTCTGTGGAGTACCATTAAAATACTTGCTTGGAAGATAATACCCATCTGTCATGAGATATTGTTATGTGATAACCAATTTTTTATTTTCATTTGCAATCTCTTCCCCTGTTCTCCCAGGTGGTGACCAAGTGGACAAGAGGATCATAGATAACTTTCTGCAGTGGTTCCTTCCTCAGCATCACTAAATGCTCTCATTGTTTCACCTTATTGGATGCTTATCATGTCTTTGTACTTTAAAGGACACTTTTACATATCTTTCCCCAAGAATAGAAGAGACCTGCTTTTTGGCAAGTAATTGCCTGGAATATTGTTGAATACTTCTGTGTTCTGAATATATTTTGTGCTTTCCTGTTTTGTTGTATTTTCCTCATTGCATTTTTAGATCCATTTTTACTTTCCAAATGGGAGTGAAATTTTTGTGTGGTAAATGTAATGACTGCATCCCCATGGACACCTTGGTCATACCCAGATAATATCCAGCTTTTCTCTCAAGCCAAGTCCCTCCCATGTGGCAGTTCAGTACGATTTGTAAGATAACTTGTTCCTCACTTGAATCATTAGTGTGACTGTGTAGATTTTGGATAGGTTCTAAGAAAAATCAACTGTAGCTTCTCTTTTTATTAAGCTTATTAAGACCTGTTGTAGGCCTCACTCTGGAACTGTATTCCAGGTTGACTGTAGTTGTTCTTTTCCCCAGTGCCTAAATGAAAGACTTGGATGTCATCACAACTCTGTTGTGTATAGGAGAGCTAGACCTTGCATTGATATTTTGAGCTGTAGTACTGTCATCTTGTAGAACTTATGACTTCATCATTTTCTTGGTATTATTATGATTTGCTTGTTTGGAATGGGATTAAAATACTCAAGATACCAAAGAGATTTCACTTTTATCCACATTACTTTGATTTTCATTTGTTTTCTCTTTAAACTTATTGGGCTTAATATAGATGACTGTGGTTATTGTAATTTTTAATTGTCTACTTATAGAATGTAAACTGTAGGAAACCACCAATTGCATTGTTCAACCTGTGTCAATGATAGACTGGATGGAGACTTAGTACACTGAAATGGGACCACTAAGAATGATGGGCTATTAAATAATTTCAAGCAAACTGTGGTCATTCATCTTCCATCTCCCATTCTTAACTTCTGAGGGGATGATGTCATTTGTGACATAGTAGTTACTAACTTTTCTAAGCTTATGTAAGTTTATGTGGGATTTATTTTGCAAGTATGTGATCATTATGGTATATGTTGTTTTGCCACTTTGTTTGTTCCTTTAATATATTGTGGACATATTTCCAAATCAATAAATATAGCTTATCTACAGACTTTTCATTGGATGTAAATTGTGTATAGTATGGGGTTTGTGTTTCTCTATTTTAGAAGACTCGGGTTAACTATTTTTACTGCTGCATCTAATGTTTTAATGTTGATAGCTATATCTGTTAATGAACTTGGATTCCTAGTTCTAAAAGGTAGATTTCTAGATGTGGCGTTGTTGGATCATCAATTTTGCATAATAGTTTTGATTGCAGTACATATTGTGAAATTGCCCTTGAAATATTTTACAGTCTAACATGTAACAGTGGTGTAATTGTCATAATACTAGTATATAATGGGTACTAATAAGTCTTAACACTTTTAGCCAATCTAATAGGTGAAAAGCATTTTTCAACTTAAGTCTAGTTTAAACAGTAAGTGTCCATAGATTTTAAAAGGCCAAATTGAGATGGATTATATTAAAAAAATGTTAGTTCATATTTCTTCTAATCACAAGAATCACCTGGTTGTTAAGAGACAGGAGCCATTGACCTATTCTACATGGAGTGCTTCTTGAAGGTTCATAGCTTTCCTAAGGACACTTTATGCCAGTGTTTCTTTTTGTACTTTTTACTTTTGAAATTTAGAGTTGCAAGCATTATATAGAGAACCCCTATATACTTTTCACCCATATTTTTTCATTGTTATGTTCTCTTTCTCTTACTTTCCTTCCTTCCTTTATCATTTTCTGTTTATTTCTCTCACTAACTCTCTCAGTAACTCATATGCTCTCGTTACTTCTCTTTTACTCTCTTCCCTCCTATATGTTCTTAGTTTATGATTTATTTGTAGGTCACAAAATATTATATCTCTATCCCAAGACAATTCAGGATTTACTTTCTAAGAGTGAAAGGTGCATCTTCTTATATTAACTCGGTAGTTTTCAAAATCACAAAGTGTATCAATAGTACATGGTATATTAATAAATATATAATCCATAGTCAGATTTTAGCAGGTATTCTAATTATGTTCTTTACAGCAGTTTCTACCCTTAATCAGGACTCAAAGTGATTCTGTATTGCAGGCAGCTGCCATATCTCTTTAGTCTTATTTAATGTAACAGTTCTTCATCTGTTGTTTTTGCTGATACTGGTATTCCAGAAAAACAATGACTAGTATTTTTGAAAGATATTTAAAATTTTGAATTTTCTGATGATTTATCATGAATAGCTTTAGATTTTGCATGTTTTGGTAGGAACATCCCATAATTGATGTGTCTCTATGTGATTCACATCAGGTGACACATGACATCATTTAGACCTATTATTGGTGACAGTTGACTTTGATCATGTGGTTGAACTGGTGTCCATTAGGTTTGTCCACTTGAAAGTTAACATTCACTTGATATTAGTCATTACTGATATGGAGAGCACTTGAAACTACTTAAGTTTCAACGGTCATCGAACTCTTACATGATAGTTTTAGCAGTCACAAAGTGATTTGTGGCAGAATCAATGGTGATTTTTCAAAATCTCTGTTACTGGTTTTGTATATTAGTTGGTGATGTGCCTTCAACTAAGAGTTTATATAGGCTATGGCTTGTCAGAAATGTTCTAAAGAATATTTGCCAACTGAAAATAGTTCATAAAAAAGTCCATAGGACAAAGCAGGGTGAGAGTTATAAAATGAGTTTAGTAAAGTTTATATCTAAACTGCAAAGTGGAATGTGAATGGCACGTAGAACTCTTTAAGAGGTGTTTGATGATAACATTCTCTTGGAGTAGGGCGAGAGAAGAGCATGTTCTTCTTTTCCATAATAAGTGTCATCTGTGCAATATAACAATGCCTTCAGTGTTGACAAAGTATTCAACAATTTTCTTAAACTTGAATCTGGACGGTTGAGTTCAGTTTTAGGTTTATTCTAGAACTGTACTCTGTGTAGATGGAAAATCACCAATGTTCCTCCCTCTTTTTGTTTGTTGTTGCTTTGCTACATTTACATAACCTTTGAAATGTCTGAGATTAATGGTAAAGGGATGATTTTAAGGTGCTTTGTGAAGTTGAGCATTAAGCTTTATGACCTTATATTAATATTTCACCTTTCTCTGATCCTCTCACCCACACTCTGTGGTGAGGTCTGTTTATATGATAAACTGCTGCTATGGTTATATTGGGTATATAATTCTAGTGTGCCCCTTATGTCTATTCTATATTCTCTGTAACCAGGGAATTATAAGCAATCTTCTAATTGTAATACCAAGTTTTATGCTAGTTAAATAAGAGTTCCAGGATAAAGATTGTCTAAGTTTTGAATATTGCCTTGGTTTAATTGATGAAATATTCTTGATCATCTTGAATATGATGAGTTTCAATACATAGCTCAGTGTTGCTGAGGTGTGTAGGCCAGCTGATGTGAATAGAAATGTCATACCATTTTATAAATTGTGTACCAATACAATATATTTAAGCCTGTATATGACTGAAGTTTGACTCAAATGATCTAAATATTTCCTACTCCCTGTTTCTAACTTTGTACTTACTGTATAATGACAAACGGGTAGCAGAAGCTCAATACATATTGTCATTAAGTGCATAAGGAAGAAATGGGTGTGAGGTCAAAATGACTGATTATAAACAAATGAAGTAATAGATTAATGAATACACAAACAGTGAAATTACCAGTGAATAAACTTATTATCTAAAGAGGAGAAACAATTGAAGTAGGCAGTTAGGGATCTAGGGAAATCTGTTACCATTTAAATATAATTATGGTTGCTTTAACATATGAGATATCTGAAAAATTTGATATCTGCCTGGATAAAACACATCCTCTTAGCTTCCACAAGGCTGCTTTTATCAGATCTTTAGTTTGGTATTGGTGGTGTTAAGATAGTTTTATTAACAAATTTATAAATTTTCTATTTAATCCTTAAAATTCCTATGATATTGAGTATTTAAATAAAAAAAGAGATTCTCAACACACAAGTATATTACTATTTAATTATCCACGGGATTGTGTAGAAACTGCTACAAACAATTTTGGGTTTAGGAAAAAATACAAAATATTTCCAAAGAGTAACTCAGGCTGTCTCTAATTTCAATATGGAGTCCATATTCCTTTACCCTGGAGGAACAAGCAAGGGGCAAATATAGCCCAGTCTTTTTCATGAATAAAGATGCAGCCTAAATCTTTGACATGAATATACAAATAATAGTAAACACATGGATGACTCTAACACACAGACTTCCCACTACTTAGAAGCCTAGTAATGACTCTGGAATCTCTCCCTTTCATGGGGAGCCTATTCCTCCCAGAGAGAACAGAATGGGGTAGACCAAGGAAAAGCTTATGTAGATTGTGGTCGTATAATTCTCCCTTTATCTCTTTGTTTCACTACTCTTTAATAAACCATTTGCACAGAAATGCAAATCTATTGTTTTTCTGGTAGTTGGTTTGACTAAGAGAGGATATTAAGTTAATTCAAGGTCAAACTACTGTTTGTTAAAAACACTACCTGTGTATTTATTTGACACTTTGAAATAGCCTATAACACATCATTCTAACTTGTTTATGTGGAATTATGTAACAGTATATTAGCCATATTTTACTATTTTTTTAAGAGAGATTTATTTATTTGTGCATACAAGCTGGGGTACAGGCCAGAGGCGTGGGGTGTCGAGAGGATTCACCAGAGACAGAGTGGGGAGCAAAACAGGCAGATCAACAGAAATACACTGCTGAGGGGAGCAGTGGACAAGGCAGGAGAGGTCTGCCATGCCATGTGGTAATCTCCCCAGCCTGGCATTGAACTTGCGTTGCCGCTGTCTACAGCTCCACAGTGCAGCGCTTAGCCCCTGCACCACCAGAGAGGCCCCCATATTTTACTATTTTTGAGAGAAAATTAAATTCTAATATTGATAAATCTTTTATCTTCTTTATATAATCTGATAATGACTTCAATCTCATAACTTCTCATCCAGCTTTTTCCAAGGTAGATTTTTTTCACGTAGTTGTTGGGGCATGAATTGTTGCCCATTCAGTGACTCTACTCAATGTTACGACCAATTTGGTTTTTCAAATTTCTAAACTTCTGATAGTTAAGTTTTCTGTATTTTTATATATTAAAGAAAGTTTGGTAGCTTAAAGATCTGTGGATGATGTCTGGATAAAATACTGAGAAGATAGCAAAACTGAAAAGGGCAAGTCTCAGAATAAGTTCAATAGTCATGAAAAGTGGTATTATGTTGGTTGACATGGAGAAGTTGAGAAGCACTGACAGGATGTACTTTGAAAGTATTGTCAATTCTATTTGATAAACAGTTGAGTGGTAATGGGCTTAAGAAGGGGGCTCAGTAGAACACTTAGGATCAAGGCCTCAGCAATTAAGTGAATGGTCTTACCATTTACAATACTAGTGAATGTTGGATTTCTAAGAATGCAACATAAGAAAGAGATGTGATTTTGTATTCATATAAACTCATAGGTTATTATGTTGATTGATAAGGTAGAAACAGAACTCTGGGACTTGGCAGAAATTAGGGATTGAGATATTATTTATGACCATAGGAAAGGATGACATCTAGATATGATTATATTGGGAGTAGGAATATATTCATCTGAAAACTTTGCCTTGGATACTCAAGCATTTACATATTGAGTAAATGAGAGATTGAGTAAATAAGATTGTTGTCAAGAGTAGCTAGTCATTGAGTAAAAACCAAAGATTGGTTATCTCTGAAAGGAAATATAGAATGAGTTTCAAAAGTAATGGGGTAGCAAGTGATTTTGGCATGACACTGAAAGGAGTGGTTAGGTCTGGAAATAAAGAGCCTGTCATTGATTTGAAATAAAAGTGCTGTATGGGAAGAAGACATTATGTTTAATAATATCTGCAAGGCCAAACCAAGTATCCATCAGAGTTGATAATTACGCCTGTAATGGCATAACCAGCATCTGTCTAGCACCATCATATGCTGATACCTTCTGAGTTACTTGCATGAATTATAATAAAATGGAGATGTGGGCTTTGAGACCCTCTTAAGTATTTCACATTATTTGCATACAGAATAGAACTGGTTGTCTTCCTTTACAACTCCACCATCTCCTTGCAACTGTTTTCTTTGAGTTTCTGCATTGTCTCTGTCTTCTGCATCCACTGGCCATGGTAGAGTGTCTCATTAAGGCAAGGCAGCTTACTAGTTCTGGAGGTGTTTGCTTTTGTGAGATGTTAAAGAATGTTGAAGAAAGGAATGGGTGAGGAAATAAGTAAAAGAGAATGACAAACTAATCATTAGCAAGTGCAAAATGAGTGAAGAAAGTATGGTGTTAGGTAGAAATTGAGAGTGACATCAGATGTTATGTACAGAAGGTAAAATTTTGAAGGAAAGTACTATAAGGGGAAGAATAAGTTTTGCTGTACATACATTTTAAATACTAGTTCAAGAGGATATTAAACATTAATAACATTTCTAAACTTGAGAAGATATAATCACAGAAGATATTTCCCAGTTGAGTCTGGAATATTTCCAGAAAGTACTTATATATTATCAATCCCTATCTAGTGGATTAGAACAAGAAGTACAGAATTTTTGCTCAGCTGTTCTAAACCTCCACCATTTTATTAATTTGTAGCATGCTTTGTGTCTAACATTTTAGTTACTAAATTTTGTTTTATTTATGTGTGTGTTTAACAGAAATAATGAGCTCCTATTGACAGGGATGTTTTCCTATACCTATTTAACTATCCATTTCCTTGAAGAGCCTAACATGTAGCAGATAAATAATAACTATATTGACTAAACTACTTGTTTAGTGTGGATGATTGAGGTTTTGATCAATTAGCCAATCATTTAAAGGGCAAGAAAAGTAAATATTTATAGACAGCTAGTTACCTCATGATTGAGGAATTTTTAGATTTTGTGGACTATGCAGATTTGGTGTGTGCAGATACAGATTGTAGTATTGGGGAATTGACCATCTGCTGGATTTGACTTTTTATGAACATTGTGAGTTGAGTTATAATCCCCATTGGTAGTTGTGGAGTAGTAGAATACAGCCTTGTTTTCTTTGCTGATGGTATGGCATGTATCAGTGCTGTTGCTTTTTCCCATGTTCTTTCAAACAAAAGCAATCAAAAGGAGAAGACTTATGGATGATATATATTTTATTCTGGTTGGAATCAATATCTTTTGTAGATTGTTCTTTTTATGTGCTCTCCGTCCTTAGAAAATAATCATTTTCTCAGTATTATGCATATCTTTATTTTTTTAATTACCTCGAAAGAGAAGATCTGTTCTTAAGGAAAGACTATGGACACATCAGTGATAAGACATTCAGTTGTAGACTAGTCACTAACTAATGATTTTCAATCATGATAATGAACAATGTAGTACAAAATATACCACTGACATCAGTGAGATTATATTGAATATTCCTGTAATATATTGCATTTATAGTGTGGTCTTTGAACTTTCTAACTTCTAAAAAGTCTCCATTTGTATATTTGTTTGTCATCCTACCATGCTAAGTATGGGTGTTTCTCAAAAGTATAATAGTTACCAATCTGTGACATAGTTCACTTGGTTAGTATTGGTACTCATGGAGCATTGAAGAAGTGTATAGTGACTAATGCTGGATTGGGAGGTATATGTGTTTCAAATAAAAGACCAAAAGAGACAATAAGGAAATGAAGAAGGAATTGTAGGTGAGCCTTTCACATTACTCTTAGGTGAGGAAAATCCAGAAAAGTAACTTCACTCTAAACAGCAATTGTTGTGAAGAGCTGAACCTGTAGAAAATGCCCTATCAGCAGAGAGTTGATGAAGTTGTTAGGTAGTAATGATTTCTTGAACATTAGGTTAATAGATATACCTCCTCTTCATGCTTTCCTTTAGACTTTTCTTTTTTTTTTCAGTTTTGTTATGTAAATTTTCTTGAGGTGTAATATATATCCTAAATTATATGTGTGTATACACACACACAGAATAAGTGTACATCTTGTGGATTTCACAAACTGAACACAGTCATAAAGCACAGTGTCAGTAACAGACCAAGAAACAACATTGCATATCCACAAAATATCCCTTTATGTCCTGTCATTGACAACAATCCCTTCCCCCACCAATACACACACAAAGGTGAACATTAACCTGACTTCCTTTTTTCCTCTTTGACTTTTCATCTGCTCTTCTGAGTAAGTTTAAGATTTCTTCTAACTGTATTACCTTTTAAAAAAGCACTAGTGGTTAGTTATACTTGGAGTATTCATAGTTTCAACCAGCATCGTGAATATTTCTCATTGATTTATATTTACCTTCATTCATAATAATAAATGAGATTGACACATCCACTGAGTGCTGATTTGGGCACAGTATTTGATTGGATTAATGATAAAATGGTAAATTTGGGATGAGAATACTGTTAAGTGGCACTCAGTCATGAAGTGTTTCAGAATTGGTTGATATGCCTTAATGTAAATAGCTACACATATTTACCCCTATTTTCTTTAACTCCCCACTTCACTCTTAACACTTTTTGCTCCACTCATGTAGTCACGTATTCACGTGTTCATCTAGTCTCCGGTTTTTCACGCCACGGTGGATTTATTCTGAACTATTAGGAGCTATTTCTTTTATTGTGCTCAGTCTAGAAGCTTTCATCTCTATGCATTAAAATTTCATTAAAATAGATCCAGTAGTTCAGGAGCTGTGTGTGTTTTAATGAATGCTTATACCATTCATGCAGTGGCACAGAAAATAGCCAGCACAAGAAGTGATAAGTACATTTATATCCTTATGAAACACACATGTGTCTTGTGCTCTGTCTCCTTTTCCCAAAATATATATAATACATATAATATTTTCCCCATTGTTTTATGCTACAATTTCAAAAGAGTTTCATTAAAGAATGTTAAAAATTCAAACTTGTAAAGAAAGGAGTGAGAGAGTGGTTATAAATGAGAGAGATAGAATGTAACAAAGAAGTGATAGTCTTATTGTTACTGTATGATATTTGAGTAATTTGGGACTCATGTTTGACAGTGTTGAAAGCAAAGAACTGTTTCGCAAACCCTTGTCTATGCAGGGAAGTGAGAGGTTACTATTTAAAACACTTTGAGTCTGTCTAGGTACATTGGGATGCATGAAAAATGAGCTTCAGTGGACTAACGTGTTTTCTGTTGACCATGGAAACATAATGGCTAGTTGTGACAGTTGATGCTACTTAAAAAATTTGAATTCCTAACGTTTTTCCCCTGGATTTATTGACAAATAAAATTGTATGATCTTTAAAGTATGATATAATATATGAAAGCCCTATTTTAATAGGATTTGATATATGCATACATTTGTGAATAAACAAATAATGCACACATAAATTCCCACAGAATTAATTAAAATATCCATCATTTACATATTATTTTTGGTGTGGGAATATTTAAGTTCTACTCTGATAGCAAATTACAGTTATATAATAGTGTTACCAGGCATAGTCACTATGTTATACACTAGATCATCAGACTTTTTTCATTTTAGAACTGAAAGTTTATTCCTTTTCAGAAAGGATACTCTCCTTATTTCAATCCCAACCCCGTGGTCTGTACTTTTCTTTTCTCTTTCTATGAATTTGCCTTAAATATTCCTAGCCAGACTGGTCTAATGATGATGAATTCTTTCAGTGTGTTTGACTAGGATACTATCTGAGGGACTATTTTGCTAGGTAGAGTATGCTTGGTTGGCAATTTTTTTCATTTCTTTCAGCATTTGAAAGTAACATGACTTCTTTCGGCCTGCAAGGTTTTTTTTGTTGAGAAATTCCTGAGTTTATTTGGTCTTCTGTATTTAACAAAGTAATGTTTACTTACTGCTTTCCTCTTGCTACTTTCAAGTGTCTTTCCTACTCTTTAATTTTAATAATTTAATTATAATGCATCTTGGTCTCTTTGAATTCATCTCCTTTGGTATTCTCTGTGTTTCCTGGAGTTTGTTTCTTTTACTATGTTAGAGAAGATTTCAGCCATTGTTTTTCTGAAAGAACCTGCCCCTTTATCTGCTACTTCTGGGACTTCTATAATGTGTATATTGGTCTACTCAATGGTAACTGTAAGTCCCTTAACCTATTTTCACTTTCTGATTCTTTCTGAATTATGCTTCTCTAACTGATGAATTATACTGACCTGTCTTTGATTTTTGCTAATCCTTTCTTCCATTTGATGTAGTCTGCTATTGAACCTCTCAGTTTAATGATTAAGTTCAGTTAATATATTCTTTAGCTGTATGATTTATGTGAATTTCTTTAAATTTTTTCTTTGTTGACATTTTCACTTTGTTCATGCATTGCTTTCCTGATCTTAGCTAGCATTTTTATGACCATTATTTTGAACTCTAGCTGGTAAATCATTTATCATCTCTTTTATCAAGATTTGTTTTGGGATGCTTATTTTGTACTTTGGTTTGAAACATAGTCATCTGTTTATTTTTCTTGAAAAATAACCTCTCCAAAATGAACCTTTTGATCAGCTGAACTTAAGTTCCTAATATCTCTCAAATATTTATATTGTCTATTCTTTATTCTTAGTGTCTCCAGTTGTTGTGAGTGTGCCAAGACCCATTTATGACCTTAATAGGGGAAGGTTATTGTCAGTATTTAGATGAAGGCAGATTTAGCAGTTGGACCCACAGGCAACAGTTGGGAAATTGTATAATTATGTTCCTCCCATAGGGAAACTAGGAGGTAGGTCACTGTGGGCCTGGGTATATAGATATGAGGGAGAGTGCTTCTGCACCCATTAGGAACTGCTTCTTTGCTGAAGTTCATGGGACTTGTGGATTCAGCTCTTTTGGCCATATGGGATCTTTTGGTTGGGTGGCTACTACAAAAACTATGTTGCCAACTTTCTGTAAAAACTCCTTCCTGGGAGCTATTGACAACTTGTTTTTATTATTGTAGCATGTTGAGGGAGAAGGTGTGACAGTTGTCTGACTACTTCCTTGGTCTCTGGGGGAGCAAGCCCCCAAATCCCTGCTAAATTAGAAGCCTGCCTGTTAGGCAGCAGTTTTTATAGTATGCACACAAACTTCTCTCAGGGGAATATTGGGAGATGGGAAATTTTTCTTGTTCCTTCTTCACTAACTCCTGAGTGGATAGCTAGTTAGGAATTTCTTTTTTAGCCACAGTAATGTGGGACTTGTGAGTGGAAGTTCCTTTAATTTTCAGAGTCAGAAATGACCCATTCCTCAGTCAGTAGGTGTAAAAGTTGGAGTGCAGGTTAGTGCACAAGTTAATGGTGACTTTGTGCAGGTTGGAGTGAGAGGATGTGAGAGTGTTGTCTACTTCCCATTTTCTGGGGAATGCCACATAGCCAGTCACTAGTGTCTGATAAATTAGAAGACTGGCCCATAAGTAGCAACTTTTAAAGTATGTATTCTTAGTAGTTCTGGTGATTATAGCATGCACACACACACACACACACACACACACACACATAATTTCAGTCTTTTAAGTCAAAATATTATATTACTTCACATAAACATTAGTCTTATAACCACATTTATTCATTTCTCTAACCCTGCCTCTTTTATGCTAGAGTTGTCATATATATATTATATTTACATATACTATAAATCTGTAACAAATGATATAATTTTTATTTATTTATTTTTTATTGTTATTTATATCTTTTACATTTTATATACCCCTTGGGTAACCCACCACCAATTCACCCGTGATATTTTAAATAGTTATATTTATTTTGAAATATTAAAAGAATAGTTCATAGTTACTTAAATATTAGCGTTTTTCATTCTGTCCTGATGATCCTCCAATTTCAGTGTTTTTCATTCTGTCCTGATGATCCTCATGTCCTTTTGCTATTATCTATCTTCCCAAAAAATGTCCTTTAGCACTAGGATTTTTTTGTAACAGTTTTTGTTAGTTTTCTTTGACCTGAAAGTGACTCTTTTTAGCCCTTTTTGAGGGATATTGTTACGGAATAAGGATTTTTATTTTCACTCTTTTTTCCTAATATTTTAAAGTTTCCTCAATTCTCCGATCTTAATATAATCATTTCCTTCTTTAGGTAGCTGATAGAGAAAAAAGTTGAAATAATAGTTTTGGCTAGCAAAGGAGGATATGATAGATACTTTAATAAAGGGTAGTTATGAAGAGTTACTAATTTAATAGTTTACTTGATGTCTTGATCTCTGTCTTTTTCACAGTTTTGTTATGATGAGCTCCTTTTGACAGGGAAATGGTTTTGTTTGTCTAATCCAGGCAGTCATGGAAAATAGTCATCACATTTTAAAATGACTAATTTTACTTTCATGATATTTAGAGTGAAATAATAATTTAGAGAGTGAGTGGGTGACTGTTTTAAAGATAAAAAGAGAAAGATCGAGATGAGTTGGTAATAGAAATACATTTAACTTAATTAACTGATGGTGTAGTCAATACAGCTCAAGCATAGACATTTGGATTGTTTTGTGACTTTTTTGTATTGTAAACATTTGTTGTGAGTTCTCTTAACACCAAACAGATCTAACTTTTTAAATACCATCTTTTTATTGAAGATTAATGTATCATAGGCAATTCACGACCTCTGATTTTGGGAAAGATTAGCCTTTCAGTTGTAGCTGTTTGACTTTATTGTTATATTTTTTCACTTTGTCATGACTTCTGTGTCCCAATTCCCATGCAAATCACGCATGAAAGGAAAACTTGCATTTTAGGGTTATATGCAATCACAAAAACATATTAGTTTCCTATGATTTTATGAGAGACTGTAGTATTCCAATAGACATGTAACATAAAGTTGCTTCTATGGAAACAGAAGTGTGCAGTTTTTTAGAAACATTTGGTGGTGATGTTTTTATGTTTATGATTCTCATATTCCTCCCTGAATTTATTTTATCTCTGTCTACCAATCAATCATCTACTTGTACCTATCAATCACCTGTGACTAGTCATCAATTTTTCATCTAATTTGCCTATCTCTCTCTCTATTTCTCTATCTCTCTATCTAATCTATCTTACTCTGCCATTATGTGTGTAAGAGGCAAAGAGCATAGCAATGGAGAACCAAGTGAGTTATCTCTGATGTAAAAAGGACAGTGCTAATGGTGGTCTCTGAGGTGATGATGTATAAAATGAAGGGAATAGAGCATGACTGATGGTTTTTAAGGCAGGGATGACCCACCCAGTAGGAATCCTGGCTTGATTCCTATGCTTTAGTTAAAATAAAATAAAATAAAACTTCCTTTATTCTGTGTCAGCTTTACGTAAGAAAATTTAGGCTAAATAGGATAACTTTTCAGCTCTATACTTCCATATTTCAAAACAGTTTTAATTACATGGAATTAACATCTCTGTGTTAAATTAGACAGTATATTGGCACATCTTTAAAGGGTCAGACAAAAGTTTTTTGGACCTTAAGATCTCTATTGGAGATAATATATTCTGCTGTTTTATTGTGAGAGCAGTCAAAGACAATGCATAATTGAAGCAGTGTGGCTATGTTCCAGTGAAACTTTATTTACAACAGCAAGGCGTCTGTGGGCTTGGGTTTAGCTATCCCTGAACTAGGATATTAGCTAAATCAGAACCTGACAATTAGTAAATTGATAATTCAGTCATATGGTAAAAATAGCTGGTAATTGTTTCCCACAGAGTATATTAAATGAGCACTACATGTCATCATAACCTAAATAATGTAAAACAAGCACTGTGTAAGGAATTGGAACAATGTGAATCTCTAGTTATAAACAGTACATTATATAGCAACTCATGCTAGATTCAAGGTATGCATTTGAAGACTTGGAAATCTATATTACTTGTAAATAATTCATGTACAATTATAGTGCATTTGCAATAATATTAACAAACCTTAGCAAATTGGATAAATTTTGTATAATTATGTAACAAATATAATTACATTTAAAAATTTAATATAGAAATAATTTATTAATAAATATAAAACTTTACATCTAAAAAAAATTTGGGCATGTTTCACACACATTCTAACTAAAAATTCCCCAATCTTACCTGCCTTTCTTTTCTTCCTTAGCATGGTCCAAATCAAAATATTGTCTCTCAGCTGCCCTGCTGTTACACAGCCTCCTTGGGCAATGACTTCGACTATCTTGACTTTGCATAAACTATTATAGTTATGTCAACATCTAGAATAATATTAGAAATTACCAACGCTATTATTTAACCTAGTTTAGAAAACTTGAGCCAACAATATACATAGACAAAGGGTACAATCTAAAATAATTATATTTTCCAAAGATTGCTCTTGTTTTTCCATGTTACCTGAAGTAGCAGTTTTAAAGGAGAGAAAAATAGAATATAAAACCTGTCAACTTTTAAATAAATTTGAGCTATTTGTTCTTTTGCAGTCAGTTAAGGATACAGATGTATATTCACCTGAAACTCATATGAGTAATATATGTTAATATTCTGTGAAAGGCTTGCTCAGATCAATTTGGAAAAGTACAAAAGTGAGAAAGCGCGTAATTGAACAATGCATAAAAGAGAAAGTTTTGTGAGTGGTCAAGAACATACAAAAATATGTCCAACCTTATTCTTTATAGTTAAATAATTAAATATATGCAACTATAAATTATTATAAATATATAATGAAATAGATGTGTGTATGTGTGCAGACACACATGGCCACATACACATATAATGAAATAAATCATTAATGGCCTTATTTTTCACCTATCAGATTAAAAGGTACATGTACTACATTCTTTCCAAAAGACAGTGGAAAAAATGGATCAGATGGAAATGAGCTCATTTTGACCAACAATTTTATTTTTAGAAATTTACCTATAGGGAATTTTCAAAGATGATGTAAACTCAAAGGTACTTAAATTGCAGCTTTAGTTAAACTTGTAGAATTATAAACAACCTGTTACCAAGTCATTAAACTTGGGAAATTAGTAATGATACATTTCCAGTTGGATTGTATTTAGTTATATGTGGTAACATATCAAATTAATTTATAACAGGTATCCTGGTTTTTTGAAAGTTCATTTATCCTCCAGGTATGGAGCAACAATTATGTGTTAGGCATTAACATTTTGTTCCCTTCATGTAAAATGATATAAAATGTGTTTGTTTGGATATGGTCAATAAATCAATTTCATAGAAAGAACTTTAAAAATTCTAATAGTTCTGGTTATTAGTTTACTATTTAATTTGTGTTTGGGGTATGTGTATATGTAGTTTCAAATATACACTTACATATATGTCATGTTTCATTTATGTATAGCATTTATTGAGTTTTTAAGTATTTGTATTACATGCTGAGATAAACACTTTCTTGGATTATCTCATTTAATGCTCATAATAACTATACAGAGTAGTATATTTGTTCATTTTTTAAAAATAAGAAAGATGAGTTTGATCATGTAATTTATCCTATTACTCACAACTTTAAATAAAAGACCCATGGTGTCACAGCCTTTGGAATATACTTTAAAATGCTTATTTTACTAAATTTATTAAGGAAAGTATTAGCTATTGTAGGGATAGGAGGAAAAAATGAGTAGCACATTGATTTGTGGGAAATTCCATGGTATACACTCACAAAGAATGACCTGTAGAAGTAAGCAATGCCAGTGCTTGGGATATGGGACACTGTATTCCTCAGCAGAAACTATTTCATGGATAAAACACCAGTATACCATGGGATCTCAAATCAAAGTCCAAGGAGAAATGGTCAGTAAGAGCAGGTCAGCAATATGGAAGAAACCAACTTTGGAATAGACCTGATAATAGGCAATCTCATGACATAATCAATGCAGGTAGCACAGAAAAGGCTAGTGAGAATCTCTGAGTGAAGAAGGATACGCCAACTTTTACAGAGTTAAATGTCATAATCTCCTGTTTGGATACTTTTCCAACTCTAATTTATCAGCATATTGTCTAGATTCTAGCAGTTTACCCTCTTTGAATATTTGTTCCATAATCAGCTCACTTTTCCCCATTTATCTGTATTCATTCTAACAACAACATTTTATACCTTGCAAGTGCAGATAAATAGCAATTCTGAGCTAATAGGCAAAATGTTGGCAAAAACAATAAGCAGTGGGTATTGTGATGTAAAATCTGCCTAACTACAGAACATCAGTATAAAGTATGTCTATTAACTCGATTGGCCTATAGTATAAAGAATGTCCTATGCTGTTCTAACTTTATCTTTTTATCTTTTGGTATTTTGAGGGGAAATATTTAAGATACTTGAAATTGGGGTTCTGGAACTTTGAAAATACTGAAGGAAAAAATTGAGTACAGAAGGAGAAAGTAGTCATAGATGGGTAATGCTGCATCTGTAGAGAAACCCCTGGAATCCAAGCAGTGAGCCACCTCTGGTTTTGAATTTGATACAATTTAGGAAAGTTTGGACCTGATAAATATCTCTAAGGATAAGAAAACTGATTGATGGTAAGATGTTTATAATAACACTAAACTTTTATGAGAATGAATGAATGGATAAGGAGGGTAGAAAGTCAAGTTCTTTGCAGAATGTTATAATAAACATAGTAAGAATTGAAGATATAAAAAAGTCAGTCTTTGACAGTAGCTATAATAATTGTTTCAGCCAAGAACCATTAAAAAATGTTAAAACCTATTGGAGAAAATCTGGGGAGAAACAGGTTATTGTATAATTTATGATTATGTTCTCCATGAAATGAAAATAACTTCATGATAGAGACCCTGGAAGACACTACTTGAATAACAAGATGAAAATTGGTACCACTGAGCAACGGGAACATCTGTTATTACTGATAGGAAGTACTGAGGACATAGCTTCATTTCTGTAGTATCTCATATTAAAGTGCATAAACTTGAATCTACTCATAATAAGATATTAGACTCTAATTAAGTGACATCCAACAACAACAACAACAAAAAAAACAAAACAAAAAGCTGAGTCATTAGTCTTCAAACATTATTAGCACTGGGAAAATGTTCCAATTTAAATCAGATTATTAAGGACATGAAAACTGGATATACATTGATTTAAGATTTCTATAAAATACATTAAAGGAAAAATTACCAAGATGCTAAGATCATCAAATACAGTATTATTTAATATAGCTGTTAATTCCCTAACTTTGGTAATTATATTGTGGTTATACAACAGAAAATCCTTGTTTTAAGAAATAAAAATAATTCAGTGTGTGAAGGGACTTTAGAGCTACAATTTTAAAATTGTTTGGAAAACAATATATGAATATAAGTGTTTCAAGAAATAAGTAGAGAAAGTGAAAACTATGACTAGTGTGGCAAGGACTAGAAGTGTGAGGATGCCTGCATGATAAAAAATTACTACAGAACCAATTCGTGTACTACAGTTTTTTAACAATTTTTTTGTATTTTTATCTGACTTATATTTTTGTGATGTTTTCTGCAGGTCAAAGGCTATAACAAGTTTACTGTGTTTTAGAGAGGAGAGGTGAGTTGCAACTCTGATACTTTGAGTATTATATGTCAGAACATGAATTTTTTGCATTTATTATTCCAGAGGCTATTGTGGGAATTTTTATGATAACGATTTTAGCCCAAAAGTGTTTCTACTTTGTGAAAGGAATTCTTATTATTGTTTCTTTCCTTTATTAAAATTTTATTTTGAAACAACCTGGATTATTTTTGGAAATCATTGATATATTTCCTTTTTAATAATTCAGATCTAATTGACATGTAATATTAGATACATTTCATAGTTTATGAAAATTATAATTGAATTTATGTGTGCCAAAATATTTATCTTTTTATGACAGCCACATTCAGAATATAGATGCTTCCATTCATAATTTTACTATAATCACACCTTATTTCCCATCATTTACAAAGGCTACCCTGTCCCATTACTCCTTGACATTTCACTTTGCTAAATTTTTCTTGTATTTCCCCAATAGATTTTATCTTACTTGATTACAACTATCTGAGGTCATATGTCCTTGTACTACGTGTACAAGAATTCCATCATTAGATACTATGTGAAATGTCTAAAGTATATTTCCTGTACCCTACTCATAATGTAGTAGGTCAGTTTGAACAAACAAGCCTAGTTGTGGAAATGCTTACTTGTTGGCAGGGTGCTTGTCTGGATCAATGATGAGAAAAATTGTCTGAGGATGCTGAGGGACTCATTCCAGATGTCAATCTGAGGTCCAGACGAGTGACCCTTCACTAGGACAAATCAGACTCTCAGAGCCCAACTCTATTTGGTGACCCCAAGACTGCCGTGAGCATGTGTTTCTTTCTTTTGGAGCAAAATGTTAGCATCTTGTTTTTGAGGCAGTACACTCCTTCAGATACACTGATATATACCCAAGTCTTGCTTTGTTTTCCTCACTTTGTCGATAGATTCTTGTATATAGAAAAGACTTGTCGATAGATTCTTGTATATAGAAAAAAGGTTCTTGAATAATGAATGAGAAAACAAAGGAAAGATTGAACTAAGAAGGGGTCAAGCAACTGTGCTGGGTACTGAAAGTCTCACTAGTTTTTGGGCTAAAAGAAGGGAACCGAATGCCTATATTAAATGTTGAGAATAAAATCAGTTTTAGTGCTTTATTTTGAATGTTGACTATTTCCTGACACTATGTGTTTGTTTCTTGTTCTGTCATGTTGAGGTAGAATGAGTGGATGGAAGGCAGTCTTCTGCTTCATATACTGGGGGTGAACAATGGTCCCAGGATCTTATCAAATTCACATGTCACCTGGTTTGTGCCATGTCCTGTGGTCTCTTCAGTGGCCTATTGGATAAGATCTTCATGATGTGTCCTGTTTTTTGGTGAGTGTCTCTCCCTTCCATCTCTGAATTTTTAATTTTATTTTAATGTGTTTTTTATAGTTGACTGTCAAATATAGAATTTTGGAAAATTGTTAACTTATTTTACGTTTCATATTGCATTTAAAAAACATTCTTATGTGACGTGCAACTCTTAGGAATTTCCTTAACACATTGTGATTTCAGGATGTTGTGCCCATGGTTAAGATCATAATAGATCATTTTGGTCAGATTCATAAGATTATTATGGATCATTATTGCTGTTCTTAACATTAAGATTTGACTTTAAATAATTTAGTTTTTTACGTGTAAACTTTTCTGCTCTATGAGAGCTTGCTAAGGTCTTGAAGCCAGTAAATGATTAAAAATCATGGAGCACTTGACTTCTTTGAAAAACAAAAGTTCAATTTTTCATACTGTGGTGGCATTACAAAGGATATTAGATTAGGTGATTATACGGAGAAAAATGAAATTTTATATGTTAAATCATTGATCACTATTTGTTGTTAAAATGGAAACATCTGTTAATAAGAAAAATAATGTGATGCAGTAGTACCCATGGATGAATGAAAGTCAAATTCAACCTGTGGACATCTATGGCTGGTGGTGTTTATACACATGTTGATTAATGATGACTGCATACCTGAAACTTATTTGTTATTATGCCATGTTAGTTCAATTAAAATAAATGAATAGTCATGTAGTAAAAGTAAAATAAAGTGGATACCAGATTTAAAGCATTTATTTACTTAGTCCAGTGCCTGGACTCCTCAGGAGAGTTTTTGTTGTTTAATTTTTATTCCTCAGTGTGGAACATATTTTCTTGTTTCTTTGAATGTCTAGTACTTTTTATTGAAGATAGGACATCTTGAATATCATAATGCAACAATGCAAATCAGACGATCCCCCTTGCCTTAGTTTGTTGTTGATTTCTGTTATAGTTATTTGTGGTGTGAGACCAGCTTACAGGCATAGAATCACACAGGACTGCAGTCCTGCTGAGGGCTAGGAACACATGACAAGCAGATGCAAGTCTTGCACAAGGGAAAACACTGGCACTGATTTATTACCTTAGAATTAGACTGTTTCTCAAGTTTGCAAATAATTTCTCTACTTTTCATAGGTGGAAGTAGTGTGGGAAGTACTAAGTCTACAAAGAAAAGACCTTCCTCCCTGGAGGTATTCAGGAGTCCTGAAGAAGCGTGACCCAGGGTGTGCACCATGCCTAGAGATGACTGACAACAGTATGTAATACCTTATTCCAAAGTCTGCAATCTGTTTAGGATTTTTATCAGGAACCTGCCTTAGGAGCTATTTATCTACCTTTTTGCCAATAGAAAAAAAGGTTTTTGCTCCAGATCGGCTGAACTCTTCCTCTGGTTCAGTGTCTTGGTTCTGAACCCTCCAGGATGCTGGAGGACTCTCAGGCCTTGGATTGCCCACTGAATTGGCCAGCATGGACTCTTAAAGTTTGAAGTCTCTTTGAATGTGCTTGGATCAATGATGACTCCCCTCAAATGCATTCCTTGGAAAGCTGAACAAAATGAGTGAGAACCCTCTACCGTCGTTCTCATCGAAACTGAGGTCCAACACATTGTCTGGTTCAGTGATGGCAGGCATGAGGGACCCTAGTCACACTCACACAACCACCACCCACAACATTTTATATCCTGTAGTCTTAGGGTCCATTGTTTCCCTACATTAGTTGGGTGTCTAGAAAGGAGATGAATAGTTGAATGGCCACTGCATAGGATATGGTGACTAGCTCACATCCTACTCTAAGAAGTTGGAATGTGTGAATGTGTTGTTGGCATAAGCTTAGTAAGCTAATGGTATGGATCTATTGACATGGTTGCCACTTTAGTGGATTGCTTGGTGTCTTTATCTTGGAAACTTAGTGCAAAGTTTCCATAGTTTCTGGTGAAAGCCTAAGACCAGATAATCAGTGAAATTTGTTATAGCCTTTTTTCTCTGCGAGGAATTTGAACTCTTCCATGCTGTCATGGAAGCGAGTTGAGAAATTAGGTCTTTGTAATGCAACTGGCAGCTCCTCTGTTTCACAGCTCATCCAAGCATTGCTTATATCTAGCAATGAAATCAAGATTCTGTGCTGGCTGATTCCCTGCAGAAGTAAAGGGCAAGGAGAGAAAATGGCACAATGTGTGTGAGTGGAACCTATTGTTTCATTTTGTATCAACTGTCATTAGCTGTCATTGGCTTTCTGGAAATGTCTTTGGTATACCTGATAAGTCGGCCAGAGAAGCAGGATCTGTATTCATGGCAAGGCAGTAGATGGATTTTCATTAATTTGCATCTCAGTTTCATAATATCAGCACCCAATGTTTCTCCCTAATACCTTGAAAGGGTTCTACTGACCCACATCTGGTGACTGGGCGCTCCTATTTCAGATTTCTTAGATGAGTGTTCCCTTTGGCTCCTTGCCCCATTGTACACAGAGTTTCCCACATGAAAACAATACTCTAAAAGTCTCAAATTCCTTGGCATCTTGGCTCTCCTATACTTTGGAGAGGTTTGGACTTACCTCTTGCAACCTGTGGGCATAACCAAATCAGTGAGTATTGCAATCACTGGTGCATTGCTACAGACAGATGTCTACTTTGGAAAAGATCCATATGTTCTTGTAGAGGAAATGTATTCGCTATCAATTCTTTCTCTTGTTTTCCTGGATGAAGCATATGAGCTTTGTGAGGTGGTCGTACTGTTACCATGAAGATGGAAGAATTTTATGTTGAAGTCTGGGGGCTTGCCTTATGAAAGGGAGATATCCTTTGAGGCTGTTCCTTGACTGACACAATCAGTCTTGGGAAGGTAGTATTTTTAGTTTTTTTTTTTTTTTTATAAATTCCTTTCTAGATTTGAAGATGCTACCTTTTTTTTTTTTTTTAAGATTTTTTAAATTTATGCATACAAGAGCTGGGGTGTAGGCCAGAGGTGTGGAGTGGGGGTGAGAGAATTCACCAGAGACATAGTGGAGAGCAGAACAGGCAGATCTACTGAAATACACTGCTGAGGGGAGCAGTGGTGAGACAAGAGAGGTCTGCTGCACCATGGGGGTTAGCTCCCTGGCTGGGGATCAAGTAGTTTCAAAATGCTGAGACTTAGCCCCTTGCACCAACAGGGAGGCTCCCTGAAAATGCTGCTTTGGACAAGACAGCTGAGTGTTGGAACTTTCCTTTTGTCACGGTACACAGTTTGTGGCTATGGAAATACAAGGCCCATGGATTGGAATGTGCCTAGTTAGGTCTGGTTTTATCCTATGGTATGTTAGTGGATACCACCTTTTTAGGATGGATTTCTCACTTTCCCTGTGTGGGCATTTGATTTAGCTAGTAGGAAAGGTGACTGACCAGAAGTCACTAGGAAATTAGGAAAAATGGTTTGCTTCAATCCTTGACCACTATCCCAGTGGTCACAGCTATTATGTCAGTTGTTTTTATTGTTCCAGTTGCTGGCTGATTTCCACTAAGTGCGAAATTATGTGTGAAAGGTTCATGTGTGAAAGGTTGCTGGACATTATCCACATTGAAATAATTTCTGTGGTTAGGAAGACAGTGTGTAGAAAGTGTCAGTTGGTAATAGTGGTTTGGGAGAGGTGTTCCACGGCATATTACAGAAGTTACAAAGGTTGTCATTGATCATTTTTCTTGGGGATGGTTTAGAGTCATTACATCATAAGCTCTCATTCAGGTGTTACAGTCTTCATAATTGTACACGAACACACATAAACATGCATACAAAACTAAAATCCTGATGTCACACATACTATTAGCACACCTAGGGGATACAGATATGTGACAAGTATATGAGAGGCTTGTCCGGGGGGAAAATGCACTGAATTGTTACCTGTGAGCATGGATACATATCTAATGTATGCAAATGATTTCTCTGAACTTCTCAGGTGGAGTTGGTATGTAATTGCCAACTGCAAAGGAAACAGGACATTCCTTTCCTTAGATGACTGGAACTGCATGGGCGACGCAGAAAAAGTGTGATCGTGGGAATGCACCCTACCCATGATAAACTCACAAAGTAAGAATCCTTTGCCCCAGATGCAGCCACTCCAATTGGTATTTCATGGGATCTTCCTAAACGTCAGTTTGTGTCCTGTATAACTGCTGGAGTGAATTGATTCTTGCTCTGGAAAACAGATTTTATCAGGACCCTCTAGGTTGCAGATTTTATCAGGACCCTCTATGAGTTCATTGGCTTACGTTTTATAAGCCCAGCCTGGATTGCAAAATTTTCATATAATCTGATGTGCTTGGATCGATGATGACTCCCCTCAAATGCATTCCTTGGAAAGCTGAACAAAATGAGTGAGAACCCTTTACCGTCGTTCTCATCGAAACTGAGGTCCAGCACATTTTCTGATCCAGGGATAGCAGGAGTTGGGGACAACTTCCTTATTGTCACACTCAAGCAACCACCACAAAGGGCGTTAACATTTGAGGTCCTCCCATCATGGGTCAATAATGTCTCTGCACTGGTTGGGTGTCCAGAGAAAGAGGTGGTAGTTTGAATGGTCACTCATTGTTGGTATGGCAGCTCTATCCTGTCCTCATTGTAGAAGCTGTGTGGTATGGTTTTGCCATAGGCCCAGTGAGCTAAAGGCATGGAATTGTGTTGCCAGTTTACCAGCTCAGATTACTTCTGAATCTGTTTCTGGCAGCCAAACAGCAGAAACTTCATAGTATCTGATGAGAGGCCATAGCAGGCAAATGTTGTTAATTGTATTTTTGCTTTGCTTTCTTGAGGAAAGTTGAGCTCCCCATACAGTTGTGTTGGTACGTGGTTTAAGAGGTCAGACACCTCTCTTTAACGCTGTGTATAATAACAAGTACAATTGCCAAATTTGACCATATCATAAACCTAGCTTGGAAATCAAAATGCTGTTCTGGCTGGTGTCCTGGTTTAATCTGATTCCACTGATGTTTGTGGCCACAGTGTTTCCTTTTGTTCCAATCACTGTCATCAGTCTTCAAGCGCTGCCTCTGCCCATCTCAGAAATGTCTGCTGGAAAGGCTTCAGAGTCCATGTATGGTGTGGGGTAGATCTGCATTGATGGCTATTGTTCTCAGTTCCAGAGATGGAGCCACCTAGTGGTTTCACTTAGTATCATGACTCAAATCAGTGGCCTGCTACAATATTCCTTAATAATTTAGAGACTGTTTCCTTTGATCCTTTGACTCCCTGGGTACAGAGCATCCAAGGTGAAAGTGTGACAAAGAGAATTCTCATATCTTACAGTTGCTTCACATCCTTTTTGAAAGTTTTAGATCTATCCATGGCAGCTTTGGATATGACCACGACGATGAGAACTACAGTGGGCAGGTATCTTCCTTGCAAAATGTCCAAGGAATTTTTCTTTATTCTAGTTATCATTGATACAGTTTTTGAGCTCTGTGATAATGCATGCAATGGAGGAGCCAATGCAGAATCCCATGGAATTGACTTACATGTTGGGGAAATCCTTCTTGTCTGGTCTCCCTGACTGACATGATGAGTAATGGGAGCCTAGTACTCCTGTGCGCTTTTTTTGTGGCATTTACTTCTGGTTTGAGGTTTCTACTTAGGACAGTATGACCAAGTGTTTGTTTAAAAGTTACCTTGTGGCCAGGGCATTGAAATTACTGCCTGTGGAAATGCAAATAGTTTCCATAGATGGGCTGTACCCTCATTTAGGTGGGCTTTTCCCAGGGAGGTGGTGGTAGAACACCAACACTGTCCAGCAGATTTCTGACTGGGCCTATTGGTATTTATGTCTTAACGAGAAGGTGACTGATAATGGCAGGCATACTGCCATTAGGATTACAATGGGTCATTCCCAGATGTCCTGACCTTTAAGTTAGAGGTAGTCATTGCTTTGGTAACTACTGGGTTTTTGTCAGTGTAGTTCCCCGATGAGTGATTGGGGGACACTATTTCCAGGTTGACATCTTTGTGGTGGTGAGGAGTAAGTGTGGGTAGTGTCTGTGCTCTCTGGTCAGAAGACTGGTTGGGAGAGAGGCACTCCAGGAATGTTTCAGCAGCTTATAGATTTCAAGGTTCTATCTTTCTTTTGGGGGATACAGTCTTGCCCAGTGGATGTGGAACAGCCTTTAGGCCCTGGTCATGAGCCCAGTGCATATTTTGCAACATGCTGAGGCCTCTGCACACATGCTTTATAGCACACAGCCATACACCCTTACATGTACACTACCACAAAATCCTAAGTCAGATGTTAGGGAGAGAGGTACATGATAGGAGATCCACTTCTTGCTCTGTGGATCTTTTGACAGTAATCTTGTTCACTGAGACCTGGTTACCTTTCTGAATTATGTATATGACTTCTCACACTTCTCAGATGGAGCTGGTGGTGGAAGGCTCACCATCTGTACAGAAAATAAGGCCTGGTCTATTTGATGGTGAGAAGTTTGTGAGAGCTGCGAAGTTGTCCCAGGAGTGTATCAAACCCAGATCATCATGGGGTAAGTTGTCCTTTTTTCCCAATTGCTGTGTCAGTGCTAGGATTTCTAAGACTCACCTTAGAGGCTGTTTGTCCTTCCATAATAGCATAGGGGTTTTATTCTTAGAGTCTGAGAACTCTCATTCTGTTAGTGGATTGGCTCTGAACACTCCAGGATGCTAGAAGGCCCTGAGTCACGGACTCAGCCACTGAGAGACCCAGGCTTAATTATTAAATTTTGTAGCCCCCTTGAATGTGCTCGGATCGATGATGACACCCCTCAAATGCATTCCTTGGAAAGCTGAACAAAATGAGTGAGAACCCTCTACCGTCGTTCTCATCGAAACTGAGGTCCAGCACATTTTGTAACATGGAATATTAAGGGTGAGTCACATGCACATACAAGCCAGGAGGCCAACACCACACTTTTGCAGACTTCAAGCCAGGACTTTCACCTCAAGAGTGAATGGGTGCCTGGGAAGCTGAGATCCTTGGTCTAGTGGCTGCACTGTGATGGCAAGGGCCTGGTCCCCACAGGCCTACCCCTCGGAGGCTCTGTCACACAGGCCTTCTGTCATCCATCAGGGACAGTACTGATTGATAGCAGAGGGCATTAGGCCATTGAATAACTTTGGTACATTTCGTGTTCCTCGGTACCTTTCTGAAGTGTGTATGTCTTTCTCAACACCTCACAGGTACAGTTGGCATGAGAGGGATGGCTCTCTGGCCACAGAGGGAGGAGGAAGACCATGCTCTCCTCAGAGCACCAGAGGTGATGGCGAGGCACACGAGTTGTGTGGACAGGAATACTCCCTGCCCTTGGATTCCCACAAAGGGTATGCAGCCCTCTTACACGACTGCAGCTATGGGTGCTGGCAGATATCAGACCTGCCTGGCAGGTGGTTATTCAACCCTTCCCCAATGACATGTAGAGCTTGACTCCCAGAGTAGAAGGAATTTCGCTGTCTGAATGACAACCTCCACTTCTACTGGGTCTGGAGGCCTGTGGGGATCCGGGCTGGCCTGCTAGGCCACCCAGCTTGAATTCTGAAAGTCTACAGCTTTGAATGTACTCATATCAATGATGACACCCCTCGAAGGCATTCCTTGGAAAAGCTGAACAAAATGAGTGAGAACCCTCTACTGTCGTTCTCATCAATTCTGAGGTCGAGCACGTTGTCCGACCCAGGATGACAGAAGGGAAGGAGAGCTTCCCTTAACCACAAAATGGCAGCCATTAACCAGATGCCAGGAACTCAGCAGTGTGGCCTTAAGTCCAGTGCTTTACCCAAAATGACCATATGAACCTGAACCAGAGCTTCATCAGTCAAGTGGCCACTCTGTGGTGGTCAGTGTTTGGTCTCCACAATCCTGGCCCTCAGAGGCCCTAGCACACTCACCTTTGGTTGTGTCTCAAGACAGAGCTGAGTGAATGCAGAGAGCATCTGGCCCATGGGATAGACCTGGTTACACGTGGGGACCTTCTGAAGGGTGTGTGTTTTCTCTCAATGCCTCTCAGGTGCAGTTGACAGGAGCCGGGGAGCTCGCCATGGGCAGAGGGAAGAAATCCTATTTGCATGAAAGATGGGAAGTGCTGCTGAGTGTGGAGGAGTGTCCCCAGGTTGGCACCTTGTCCGTAGATGCTGACACATGGTAAGTTACCCTCTCTCCCACCACCGAAAATTAGGGATGGTTGGTCCCAGAACTACCTGGGAGGAGGCTCAGTGTCCCTTCCCCAGTGTTAATGGGGATTGTCTCCAAGAGTGGATGGACTCTGCCTCTAGCTGGGTGGCTGGGCTACACACAGTAGGCTGCTGGAGGTCGTCAGGTCCTGGGCTGTCTGGATGGGCTGCCCGCCTGGATCTAAAAACCTGCAGCTTCCCGGAAGTGCTTGGATCGATGATGACACCCCTCAAATGCATTCCTTGGAAAAGCTGAACAAAATGAGTGAGAACCCCCTACCGTCGTTCTCATCGAATCTGAGGTCCAGCACTCTTTGAGTCGTCATGGTAGATGCGAGGGCGAGCTGCCCCTTGAACTCGCACATGCGGATCCCAGCCGGGACCCAAAACTGCCAGATTGATTATTCACCACCATATCAAGCCGATGCCTGTGAATCAAGCTCCTTGTTCTATTGGCCACACCTGGTGGCTCAAGGAGTGGTTCCTACAGCACTAGTGAGAGGAGACACTGTCACAGAGGCCATCTGTCATGCCTCAGGGAGAGAGTGGATTGAAAGCAGCTGACATTAGATCCTGGGGCAAGCTTTGGTAGCACATCATGTCCCTGGGTACATTTCTAAGGCATGTTTGTGCTCTCTGAACACCTCTCAGGTGCAGTTGGTAAAACACTGGACGCTCTCCTCACATGAGGAGGAAGACCTCGCTTGCCTCAGATCAGCAGAGCTGCTGTCGGTCCATGGACGCAGTGGACGGGAGCACGCGGTCCCCAAGGATACTCACGGGAGGTAGGCTCCCCTCGCCCTCACGAAGGCGGCTTTGGGCGCTGCCAGGTATCAGATCTGCCTGGCCGGTGCTTACGCCTCCTTTCCCAGTGACATGGGGGTTTGAATCCAAGAGCAGAAGGACTTTCTCTCCGCACCCTCCCGCTGCTGTAGGCATATGTTAACCTGGGCTCATCTGCCAAAGTGCCCTTTAAATTCTAAATGTCTATATCCTCTTCCAATGTGCTTGGATCGATGATGACACCCCTCAAATGCATTCCTTGGAAAAGCTGAACAAAATGAGTGAGAACCCTCTACCGTCGTTCTCATCGAATCTGAGGTCCAGCACTGTTTGAGTGGGGACAGTAGGCGCGAGGGAGAGCTTCCCCAAACCACACACATACACACCCAGCCAGGAGTCCAGGAACTCACATTTTGCGGGCTTCAAGCCCGGGTTTTCACCCCAGATCAAGCCAGTGCTTGTGAATCACTCGATCTTGGTCTGGTGGCCACACCTAGAGGTGTGCTGATTGGGCCCCACAGCACTAGTTTGAGGGGACACTATCACAGAGGCCATCTGTCTTACAGAAGGGAGAGCTGATTGATGACAGAGAGCATTAGGCCCTGGAGCAGCCCTTGGTACACATCGTGTTCCTTGACACCTTTCCGAAGCATGGTGTGCTCTCTCTCAACACCTCTCAGGTGCAGTTGACAAAAGAGTGGACGCTCTCCTTGCACAGAAGCAGGAAGACACGGCACCCCTCAGATTCCCGGATCTGCTGTCCAATCCTGTGCGGCGTGTGGATGGCAGTGCACCGTCCCCCGGATACTCACAAAGGGTAAGTTCCCGTCTGCCACGAAGGCTGCTTTGGGTGCTAGCAGGTGCTAGACCTGCCTGGCTGGTGGATATTCCACCTTTCCCAGACACTTGTGGGCCTTGAATATAACAATTTGTTTTGATATTGTCTCCGTATCCTCCCAGCTACTGGAGGCGAATGTTAACTTGGGAGAGTCTGCCAGGGCACACTTTAAACTCTAAGTCTATATTCTCTTCGAATGTGCTTGGATCGATGATGACACCCCTCAAATGCATTCCTTGGAAAAGCTGAACAAAATGAGTGAGAACCCTCTACCGTCGTTCTCATCGAATCTGAGGTCCAGCACAGTGTCCGGCCCAGGATGGTAGACAAAAAGCAAAGCTATCTGTGTCCATAGAGATGCAGCCACCAGGCAGGGAACAGCAACTCAGAGACTCAGCCTTAATGCAGTCCTTTCCACCAAAGTGAGAATAATGTAAGTGAGTTACATTAGTCGAGTAGCCTCTCTATGGTGGTCCAGTGTTTTGGATTAACAATGTGGCCCTGAAGGCACTAGCACATACATGCTCGGTCATTTCTGAGGGACAGAGCTGAGGGAATACAGGAGCTCTCGGTCTACAACGAATTGTGTTAACATCACAGTCCTGAGTACCTTCTCAAGCATGTGTGTTTTCTCTCATCACCTCTCAGGTGCAGTTGACATGAGAGGGGGAAGGTTCACCGTGTGCACAGGCACGGAAATTTTTTTCCGTGGAAGACCAGAAATGCTGCTGAGTATGCAGGAGTGTCACTGGCGGTGCAGCTTCTCCGCACAAGCTGACGTATGGTAAGCTACCCTCTGCCTCGGTGCGGACATGGCATGAGTGGTCCCAGCTCTGTTGGGAGGAAGCTGATCCATCCTCTGTCATATCGGTGGAAGTTGTCTCCCAGAGTGGGTGTGCTCTCCCTCTGGCTGGGCACCTGGGCTCCGCACCTATAGGTGGAGGGAGGCCTTAGGGTCCTTGGCTGACTTGCTGGGCTGCCGGCCTGGAATCCTAAAATCCTGCAGCCTTCTCGATAGTGCTTGGATCGATGATGACACCCCTCAAATGCATTCCTTGGAAAAGCTGAACAAAATGAGTGAGAACCCCCTACCGTCGTTCTCATCGAATCTGAGGTCCAGCACTGTTTGAATCGGGACAATAGTCGAGAGGGAGAGTTACCCCTACCACACATGCAAATCCAGCGAGGGGGCCAATAACTCACATTCTGTGGTCTTCAAGCCAGGGTTTTCACCTCAAGATCAAGCCAGTGCCTGTGAATGATGCTTCTTGGGCTAGTTGCCTCACCTGGTGGCACACTGAGTGCTCCACACAGAACTAGACTGAGGAGACACTGTCACAGAGGCCATCTGTCATACCTCAGGGGGAGAGCTACTGATAGCAGAGGGCATTAGGCGCGAGGGCAACCTTTGATACACATCATGTCCTGGGTACAATTCTAAGGCATATTGTGCTCTCAACACCTCTCAGGTGCAGTTGGCAAAAGAGTGCATCCTCTCCTCACATGAGGAGGAAGACCTCGCTCACCTCAGATCAGCAGGCCTGCTGTCGGTCCCTGCACACAGTGGATGGGAGCAAGCAGCCCTGTGGATCCTCACAAAGGGTAGGCTGCCCTCGCCCTCACGAAGGCGGCTTTGGGCGCTGCCAGGTATCAGATCTGCCTGGCCGGTGCTTACGCCTCCTTTCCCAGTGACATGGGGGTTTGAATCCAAGAGTGGAAGGACTTTCTTTAAGTCTTGCCAATGGTCTCCGCACCCTCCCAGCTACTGTAGGTGTATGTTAACTTGGCCTCATCTGCCAGGGTGCTCTTTAAATTCTATATCCTCTTCCAATGTGCCTGGATCGATGATGACACCCCTCAAAAGCATTCCTTGGAAAAGCTGAACAAAATGAGTGAGAACCCTCTACCGTCGTTCTCATCGAATCTGAGGTCCAGCACTGTTTGTGTCAGCATGGTAGATGCGAGGGCGAGCTGCCCCTTGAACACACACTTGCAGATCACAGCTGGGACCCAATAACTGACATTCTGCAGGATTCAAACCTGGCTTTTCACCCCAAGATCAAGCCAGTGCTTGTGATTCACTAGATCTTGGTCTAATGGCCACACCTAGAGGTGCACTGAGTGGTCCCCTCAGCACTAGCTTGAGGAGACACTATCACAGGGGCCATCTGTCTTACAGAAGAGAGAGTTGATTGATGATAGAGAACATTAGGCACTGGGGCAACCCTTGGTACACATCACGTTCCTTGACACCTATCTGAACCGTGGGTGTGCTCTCTCCCAACACCTCTCAGGTACAGTTGACAAGAGTGGACGCTCTCCTTGCACAGAGCAGGAAGAATATGCTCCCCTTATATCCCCAGATCTGCTGTGCATCAAGGTTGGGAACGCACTGTCCCCCGGATACTCACAAAGGGTAAGTTCCCGTCTGCCACGAAGGCTGCTTTGGGTGGTGGCAGGTGCCAGACCTGCCTGGAAGGTGGATATTCCACCTTTTTCTGAGACTTGTGCGCCTTGAATATAACAATTTGTCTTGATATGGTCTCCGTACCCTCCCAGCTGCTGGAGGCGAAAGTTAACTTGGGAGAGTCTGCCAGGGCACACTTTAAACTCTAAGTCTATATTCTCTTCGAATGTGCTTGGATCGATGATGACACCCCTCAAAAGCATTCCTTGGAAAAGCTGAACAAAATGAGTGAGAACCCTCTACCGTCGTTCTCATCGAATCTGAGGTCCAGCACAGTGTCCGGCCCAGGATGGTAGACGAAAGGCAGAGCTACCCGTGTCCATAGAGATGCAGCCACCAGGCAGGGGGCAGCAACTCAGAGACTCAGCCTTAATGCAGTCCTTTCCACCAAAGTGAAAATACGCCCAAATTGTGGGGGGTACATTATTCGAGTAGCATCTGGTGGTTCAGTTTTTGGATTCACAATGTGGCCCTGAAGGCACTAGCACATACACCTTCGTCATTTCTCAGGGACAGAGCTGAGGGTATGCAGGAACATTCGGTCTCCAGCAAATTGTGTTAACATCACAGTCCTGAGTTCCGTCTCAATTGTGTGTGTTTCCTCTCAATACCTTTCAGGTGCAGTTGACATGAGAGGCGGAAGGTTCACCGTGTGCACAGTCACGGAAATTTTTTTCCGTGGATGACCAGAGGTGCTGCTGAGTATGCAGGAGTGTCACTGGTGGTGCAGCTTCTCCGCAAATGATGACGTATGGTAAGCTACCCTCTGCCTCCGTGCGAACATGGCATGAGTGGTCCCAGATCTGTTGGGAGGAAGCTGATACATCCTTCCGTCATGTCAGTGGAAGTTGTCTCCGAGTGTGGGTGTGCTCTCCCTCTGGGTGGGCACCTGTTATCCACACCTGTATGTGGAGGGAGACCTTAGGGTCCTTGGCTGACTTGCTGGGCTGCCGGCCTGGATTCCAAAAATCCTGCAGCCTTCTCGGTAGTGCTCGGATCAATGATGACACCCCTCAAAAGCATTCCTTGGAAAAGCTGAACAAAATGAGTGAGAACCCTCTACCGTCGTTCTCATCGAATCTGAGGTCCAGCACTGTTTGTGTCAGCATGGTAGATGCGAGGGCGAGCTGCCCCTTGAACACACACTTGCAGATCACAGCTGGGACCCAATAACTGACATTCTGCAGGATACAAACCTGGCTTTTCACCCCAAGATCAAGCCAGTGCTTGTGATTCACTAGATCTTGGTCTAATGGCCACACCTAGAGGTGCACTGAGTGGTCCCCTCAGCACTAGCTTGAGGAGACACTATCACAGGGGCCATCTGTCTTACAGAAGAGAGAGTTGATTGATGATAGAGAACATTAGGCACTGGGGCAACCCTTGGTACACATCACGTTCCTTGACACCTATCTGAACCGTGGGTGTGCTCTCTCTCAACACCTCTCAGGTACAGTTGACAAGAGTGGACGCTCTCCTTGCACAGAGCAGGAAGAATATGCTCCCCTTATATCCCCAGATCTGCTGTGCATCAAGGTTGGGAACGCACTGTCCCCCGGATACTCACAAAGGGTAAGTTCCCCTCTGCCACGAGGCTGCTTTGGGTGCTGGAAGGTACCAGACCTGCCTGGTGGGTGGATATTCCACCTTTCCCAAAGACTTGTGGGCCTTGATCTAACAGTTTGTCTTGATGTGGTCTCCGTACCCTCCCAGCTGCTGGAGACAAATGTTAACTTGGGAGAGTCTGACAGGGCACACTTTAAATTCTAAGTCTATATTCTCTTCGAATGTGCTTGGATCGATGATGACACCCCTCAAAAGCATTCCTTGGAAAAGCTGAACAAAATGAGTGAGAACCCTCTACCGTCGTTCTCATCGAATCTGAGGTCCAGCACAGTGTCCGGCCCAGGATGGTAGACGAAAGGCAGAGCTACCCGTGTCCATAGAGATGCAGCCACCAGGCAGGGGGCAGCAACTCAGAGACTCAGCCTTAATGCAGTCCTTTCCACCAAAGTGAGAATAAGACCAATGGAGTTAACATTAGTCGAGTAGCCTGTCTATGGTGGTCCAGTGTTTTGGATTCACAATGTGGTTCTGAAGGCACTAGCACATACACCTTCGGTCATTTCTGAGGGACAGAGCTGAGGGAATCTGCTGAGATTTGTCCCTCTGAGATCTGTCTCTGAGGTACAGAGGTGAGGGAATACAGGAGCGCTCGGTCTCCAGGAAATTGTGTTAACATCACAGTCCTGAGTACCTTCTCAAGCGTGTGTGTTTTCTCTCATCACCTCTCAGGTGCAGTTGACATGAGAGGGAAGGTTCACCGTGGGCACAGGCACGGAAATTTTTTTTTCCATGGATGACCAGAGGTGCTGCTGAGTATGCTTCTCCGCACAAGCTGACGTATGGTAAGCTACCCTCTGCCTCGGTACGGACATGGCATGAGTGGTCTCAGATCTGTTGGGAGGAAGCTGATCCATCCTCTGTCATATCGATGGAAGTTGTCTCCCAGAGTGGGTGTGCTCTCCCTCTGGCTGGACACCTGGGCTCCGCACCTATAGGTGGAGGGAGGCTTTAGGGTCCTTGGCTGACTTGCTGGGCTACCGGCCGGGATTCCTGAAATCCTGAAGCCTTCTCAATAGTGCTTGGATCGATGATGACACCCCTCAAATGCATTCCTTGGAAAAGCTGAACAAAATGAGTGAGAACCCCCTACCGTCGTTCTCATCGAATCTGAGGTCCGGCACTGTTTGAGTGGGGACAGTAGGCTTGAGGGAGAGCTACCCCAAACCACACACATGCACACCCAGCCAGGAGTCCAGTAACTCACATTCTGCGGACTTCAAGCCCGGGTTTTCACCCCAATATCAAGCTAGTGCTTGTGAATCACTCGATCTTGGTCTAGTGGCCACACCTAGAGGTGCGCTGAGTGGTCCCCACAGCACTAGTTTGAGAGGACACTATCACAGAGGCCATCTGTCTTACAGAAGGGAGAGCTGATTGATTAAAGAGAGCAGTAGGCCCTGGGGCAGCCATTGGTACTCATCACCTTCCTTGACTCCTTTCTGAACCGTGGGTGTGCTCTCTCTCAACACCTCTCAGGTGCTGTTGTTAAAGAATGGATCCTCTCCTTGCACAGAAGCAGGAAGACCTCCCTCCCCTCAGATCCCCAGAGGCACTGTTGGTGCCTGGACTTGGTGTGATCGCACAGTCCCCAGGATACTCACGAAGGGTAAGTTCCCGTCTGCCACCAAGGCTGCTTTGGGTGCTGGCAGATGCCAGACCTTCCTGGCAGGTGGATATTCCACCTTTCCCAGAGACTTGTGGGTCTTGAATCTGAAAATTTGTCTTGATCTGGTCTCCATACCCTCCCAGCTGCTGGAGGCGAATGTTAACCTGGGATTGTCTGCAAGGACGCCCTTTAAATTCTAAGTCTATATTCTCTTCGAATGTGCTTGGATCGATGATGACACCCCTCAAATGCATTCCTTGGAAAAGCTGAACAAAATGAGTGAGAACCCTCTACCGTCGTTCTCATCGAATCTGAGGTCCAGCACAGTGTCCGGCCCAGGATGGTAGACAAAA